>JASZXU010000089.1:0-38189 GCA_035521515.1 Phenoliferia sp. Uapishka_3
GGGTACTGCTGATCGTGGCTTGAATAGAGGTGGTCATGTTAGAATGAGAGAGGTGGCGGGGTTGGGGGGGAAGCATAAGTTTTGTACTGTACACGCGGCAGCGGAAGTGGGGAGGATCAGCTAGCGCCCGCGTACTAAGCCCATGAGACAGACGTACAGGATAAAGTGTGAAGGGGGAGAAAGAAGAGAGGCTGGTCGAAGGACTCTCCCTGGTGTCGTTGGGCAAGGGTGGCGAACGAACCTCAAGTGGTGACTGGCGACTGTTCTGGCGTGGCGGAGGCGCGGCGAGCACAACCGTAATGTAGAAACAAGGGTTTGTGAGTGGAGTAGGGTTTGTTAAGGTAATGTGACTGAGGGAGAGAATTGGTGGCGGATGACAAAAAAGGAAGTTGGGGTGAGTTGCAGGCTGAGCGTGACTCAGGACGTTGACTCGGCGGTGGCGTGCGTTTAGCGTGTGACTTGAAATTCGAGCTTGCTGAATCCAAAGGAGTTCAGGCGAGTTCGAAGTCGACGACGGCAAGAACGTTAATGATGTTGAAGGAGGACATGGTAATACTGTTTGACGATTGATGGGGACGATAGCAGGTGCGAATGGACTGAACGAATACGAGGGCCTTTGACGAATATGGTTTTGGTTGGTTTAAGAACGAGGGGCTACAGCTCATCCAATGAAGAGAGCTTTGCGACTTGTTTTCTTCCGTTGCTCTGAGAGCTTTTTGGTGGAGAGGGAGAGAGAAATGCGAGGAGAAAATGCTGCGGGTTTGGTGGCGGAGGTGTCTCTGAGTGTGGGTGTGGCGCAAAGCACAGCAGCCACTGCAACGTCAAGGTCAGCTCCCGTTCTTCCTTTCAGTCGTCCTGAGCCTTCCTCCTCCTCACTCTGCCGCATTGCGCTGTGCCCCCCTCCTGCAGACACGCTGCCCGGCTTCCCTCGCCCAGCTCCTCCACGCGCTCAAGGTCGGTTGACTCACAGTGTGCAAGGTCGAGCTCTCGGTCGCCTGGCTGAAAGATTGCGGCTGGCGATACGATAGGCTGATAGGCTGGAGGTCGACTGTTTTCAAGTAGTCTCCGCAACGCAACAGGAAGAGAGCACAAGGTGCCGCAAGGGTCCCGCGATCCGGTCTGGGCTTTGCACCTCCTATCCTTCTTTGCGCCTGCATCTTTCTTTCTTCGACCCACGCCTGTAAAGCCTTCAATCCCTTCTCTTTGCAGAGTCTGAGACGACTCCGGCCCCTTGAAGATCAATAGAGGACGCTCCTTTCCCACCAGCAGCTCGTTGATATCACCGCGCTCGGAACTTTCAAAATTCAGCCCGAACCCGCCGCCTCTTTCGCAATCTTCCCCCTCTTTGATGGACACCCGTTCCCGTGGCCACCAGACTACAGCGGCATGTAAACGTGCATACTCAGGGTCGATTGACTCGTCCCAAGCCATCCGCATTTCTTAATTCTTCCCTTCCCCATTTTGTAAAAAATCAGGGGCTGTCTCACCTCTCAAGCAATCGTCGATTACATCTCGCGTTAGGTAGGGTCACCACATGAATCGTAGTTTATCATTTCGATTCGGAATCCTTTTCCAAGTTTGGCTCTACTCAAACTTTTTCTTCCCTACCTCATCTTGCAAGCCTTCTACGTGCGTTCTCCACGAATCGCTTTACAACCCTTGACGTCACCCTGATCAGTCGCTCTCTAGTACCTCCAGCGACCCAAAACATTAGAAGCAATGCAGAATAGCGCAGGTATGCAACCGATGGCGAATGGAGTCGGCGGATCAGGTGGAGCAGCAGATTCCGGTGGCGACGCGTGAGTCTTTCGCAGGACCCTCGCTCTCACTCGCTAATGCCTCCCTTTTGTAGGCTTGACAAGGGGATTCAGACAGTCGCCAATAAGCTCGGATTGGGAAGTAAAGCCAGCCACTCTAACGTGGAAAAGGTGAGCCATTTTCGATTGTGTTTTTCACTTGACTTCGCTCGACCTCGCACCGTCATCGGTTCGTTGCGGTTATGGATTTGATCTCAATTGTCACAATGAGGAAGGACTTCCCAGCTGACTTCCCTTGTCCTGCTTCTGTGATTCATCTTTTGATTCCTCTTTTGATTCCTCTTTTGGTAGGCCTCTGATGCCATTCGGAGTGAGACTTTTCCCTTCAGGCTTCGCCTTTCGACCGCTTTTCAAGGAGCTGATTTCGCTTGCGAGCAGAAGTTTTCAGGAAGGTCACAGGTCGTGGTTCGTCTCTTCCACACCGGATTGTTTGTCGGACTTTGCTGACGTTCACCTAATCAGACGTCCCGATCGCCGACAAGGTGAGTAGATTGGGTGAACGTCCAGGTTGGCGCCGCGCTGCACTTTGTTGACAACATTTAATGTGTAGGAGTACCGATAGAGAACTTGTTCCGGTCCATGTTTACACACCTATGACCAACTGTAAACAAGCCCTACTATATAGTCCTTTCACCGGCCCCAGCTGGTTCGATGACGGCTGGATTTGTTCGGTGGCGTGGGGATCTTTCCGACCTAAGATGAGTCCACACTCCCCGCCTTAGCTGAAGAGGAGACAATGCGTGGCGTTTTATTTTTTGACGGAACTTGGTGTGTTGGAAGGTGCATGGAGATCAAGTACACTTTGACACTTGACGCTTCGAGCAAGGGGGTGTCTCAACTGAAGTTGTCGTGGAACTTGTATTTGGCGATTAGGAAAGATGCGTTTGTAAGCATTGCTGCAGTCGTATCTTCACAACTCTCAAAAAATATATCAGGACGGGAAGTCCTGGGGCGTCGCGGGTAGCAAAAGCTATCCCGCCTCGCGGGCGGTTTTTGCTCCGAAGTCATCTCTGGTAGGGGTGCGACCCGTCCCTAGGACCTCTCAGTGTTCAGCTTTTTTCGGTGCGGTGCGGTTCGGAATCGGTTGCGAGAAACGAGAAATTTTGCCGATCCTCCACTGAGGATTCCGACGAGATACTTACCCCGCGAATGCGAACTCATAAGGACGGCGTCGGTGGAAGGAGGACCGGACGTCTGGGGCACGCTCCATCTGGTCTGGAGCGGATCAGCAATACTCAAAGACAGCAGCTGTCAGCAGGCCGTTTTTTTTGTTGAAACAACTCGAAAAGAAAAGCATGTCGCCCCTGAAGATGAGTGCTGAGCACGAACCTCTTCTCTGAGTGGGACGAGCCTCAACTCTTCACCCCGATCGCTCTTCTTCATTACATCCTACGAATCTCAACTGTGAGCGCTAAGCTCGAACAGAGCTCCTCTCAAGTATCCTCCAGCTCATCGCATTGTCCTCTTTCCCGGCCCCCTACCGCTTTCCCGCCTCCCTCTTTCCCCAATCGCCCAATCACAGGCACGAAATGCAAGCACCCGAAGGAAACGCTCCCGTTCAGCAACCAGCTGGCGCTGCTGACGATGGATCTGGCGATGCGTGAGTCCCCGTGGTCCTCCCATACAGTTTTCGACCTTCGCGTCGTCGCCGTCCCCCTCCTCGTGACGTCACAAACCGCTCATCTCTCTCTTTCGCTTTTCCTCACACGCGCACATCATTCAGTCTCGACAAGGGACTCAACACCCTTTCGGGGAAACTCGGCCTCGGACAGCAAAGTCACTCAAATGTCGAGAAGGTGAGTTGCCTAGGTGTTCGCTCAATAAACGCGAGTGTGTACTCACAACCAGTCGGCTTCAAAGGCTTCAGACGGAATCCGAGGTATAGTATCTTTCCAAAATCCCTCATTGCGTCAATACCTGACCGATTTCACATTCGCAGGTCTCTTTAAGAAAGCGACTGGCAAAGGTGAGTGGCGATGGCAACCCAGCGCCCTCGAGCTTGGGCACAGAAAGCATCGATGCTTACAAGCTTCCCGCCCACAGATGTTCCTATCAAGGACAAAGACTACAGATAATCCATCATTTGGTCATTCCTGTCGGATGTGGAGCTAGGAGCAAAACGTCCGAAGACTGTACAGCCTGCTGGAGTGCTCCCGTATATTATGTTGCTGGCATACAATCCTGAATATCGGGCAGTAATGCGCGAGCATATTTCGGTGGTTCCATGGCTTCAAGGATTTGCCGAAAGCTTTATGCAGGCTCATTGTCTTGAGCAGGCGCAAGACAATCGGCGCCTTCGTGTCCCAACTAGTAATAGCTGTTGAATCAAGTCCGCCGACCAAGGCAACGGCAACGTACATACTTTTTCCAGAAACGTTGGTGAATCTTCTCATTCTCGTGAAGAGAGGAGGACATCAGCATCGAAATTACCCCATCGGACCCTTCGTTTGGGCTCCGCAAGCGCTGGTGCGCGAAGTTGTCTCGTTCAGGGCCTCAATCCCACATTACAACATGGATCTACAGCTCAATACCATCGATTTTTGAGTCGAAAATCGTGTCTATGTTGATGGCCCACCAGGACCCCGACGTGAGGTTCTTGTACCAGCGAGCCAGTCCGCATCAACTGGGAAAGGGTTTGAGCCAGGAGGAGGAGGGTCTCCAGGTTCGATAAGAGCCAGAGGTGGTATATACATCGGTACGTCCTGCTCGTGAAGATGTCGAGAAAGTGGGGTCAGAATTTCTGATGAAATAATTGTTAGCATCCTCAAGGTCATGAAGCTCGCTCGACACCCTCGCGAAGTACCATCGCGATCTCATGAACAACGTACCATCCAGTGGTCGGCCTGGATAAGCTGTCTTTTCCACCACATCAAATGGATCTGATGTCACGGCAGCTAGCCTTGGAGACTGTGGACGTCTTTCAAATGCGACAAGTCAGCCCACTTCGCACTTCGCACCTACTCCCGTTTCGCGCTCTACTCACGCCTCGTCCAGTCTGAACTCGAGAGTGAATTTCCCTTTCTCCCGAACGCTCACATCATCGAATACAAAAACCGCCATTTCGTTCCCTTCCAAGTCGATCACTTTCCGTGCGGTTCGAACGATTGATCCTAATAAAACCGAAATGGCACCTGGTGTCGATGTCGACACGCCCGCTTGCATTACCGAAACGGCTGTTGAACCGTCATCCGTTTTCAAGATGCATGAGCACAAAAGGTATGGAAGATCCAGGCTACTGTAAAGATGCTCGTAGTCAGATCCTGGAGATTGCTTATCGGGTTTAAGGGGTTGCGACGAACACTGGCTGGCCTGAAACCCGATCTGTCGCCAGTACTTGGATGACCGGGGCAGGGATTATGGGTAGCTAAAGAGCTCGAGCAAAGTTTGGTGAAGGTGGACCAAGATGGCGAGAAATGAGGACGCACCCGACCAAGTGTCATCCGCCCAGGTCCTTCTTCGACTTCCGCCCCAATAGAGGGCTGTTGGAGGATTACGAGCCGGAAGTTGCTGGTTGATAGATTCCTCAGTAAGTAATTTCAAGCTTGGCGAAAGTGTAAGTATCTTACATGTCTTGTGATCCGACGGGCGGTTGAATGCGAGGTGTCGACGCCTCTCCGCGAAGTCGCCTGGCGCTTGAGTCGGTTGCAGACCTTGAAGGCCCACCAACAGAGGTTCCAGCGGTGGTCACGACCTCTACTTGTTGAGCATGCTGTCGAGGCTGGGTAGGGGCACCTCTTTCGTCATTTTCCCTTCGCCCACCCGAGGTTTGGAGGGGATAGGGGTCTCCTCCTCTTCTCGAAGCTCTAGAGGTCGACGAATCTGACGAGCCCCGACTGTGTCCTCGGCCACGTCTTGAGGAAGACATATTTGCGTATGCTAAGGGAGAGAAAAAATGCGAAGGTGAGGCGGAAGAGGGGAGTGGCCGAGTTTCTTTTCATCCCTAATTTTTACAAAATCGAAGAGACAGCGCCGCGAAAGGGGCGAGATCTCACCGCTCGTGCACAGAATAGTGGATAGGTGTTCGAAACTGATCCACAAGATAGAGCCTACGGCAAAATGGCGGTAATAGCTTTCAACTCCTGAGCTCATCAAGGCAGACACACAGAAAGATGGCGCTGAAGGGTGCCGACAGCGAGATGGGGGAGGACTGGAAACGTTCATTCGCGAGACAGAAAAAAGAAGGCTGAAGTTGGATCCTACAGAGTTTGAATGGGAGCCCTCACCAGGGAAAGCGGCTGATCATCGCAGAAAAGCATCCCGTCGCCACCCTCAGGCTTGTGCCCGCTCGCGGATCTGGACACATCGCTGCGCCAAAAGGTACGCTGCAGCCTTCACGGGGAGCGTTTCGAGTGCTAAAGTAGACGAAGGCAGAATGAGACAGCTCTCGGCCAGAGGTGGAAAGGTTTCGCAGGGTCTGGGGGCAAGGGGTATGTAGCAGAGCGCTCGAACCGTTCGAGCTATTGGCCTTCAACTGTCAATAAGGTTATCGAAATGATTCAACGTATTCGAGCAAAGTGTTGACTCTGTCCTGGCCGAAAAAAAGATCTGGAGAGGTCAGCGAGGGTCCCTCCAAAGTGCACGGAACAACCAAAGAAATCAATATTTTCCGAATGTTTTCCAAGAACACAGGCAGCTTCAACTATTCCATCCAGTTTGCTTACGAGCCAAACACTAGATTTGCCGCCATTTCCGTATTCCCACCGGTAGCCTCCAAGAACCGAAGCGCTTCTTCTCGCGAGACACCAAGGTTGACAAGGGAGGCAATTGAAGCTTCTGGGAAGGCGGCGGCCGGTGATGGTGTTGCTGGTGTTGGCGCTGGGGGTGCTGGTGCGGGAGTGGCGGCGAGTGAGTGACCGGCACCTGGGAAAGGCGCGGCAGATGAGGATGAAGCAGTGGTTGAGGTGGATGCGGCTGGAGGGGCGGGCGGTGGGATGGGGTTACCGTGTCTATTAAGCCAGAATAATATCAGCGATCAAGAACAGGGACTCAGGGAACACGAAGGGTGATGGACGTACTGATCGAGCTCCATGTCATCGTCCTCTTGAAACGCTTTCGGCAGCTCATGTTCGGACAGGAACCGAATTTCGCGCCCTTGAATCACAAGCGCGTCCTTCGCAAGGTCAATACACGCTTGATGCCTCTTGAGCATGTCGAGTCCGAAGAGCAAGTCGACGTCGCGACCCTACAATTAGTCTCGTCTGGTCAATAATCGACGCTATCGGGAAAGCTGGAAGAAAGTACTGACCTCCATAATAGTGAAGCTACACTGGAGGAATAGGTCTGTTCCCATCTTGAGTTGAGCACTGTGGACGCGGCCGAGAATTTTGGCAGTTCCGACTCCTCGAGCCATGCCTGCGAAGCGAGTGTCGATGAGCCGCATGATGCCGCATTTCTCAGCACACGATGGCGACACTGCGATATCAGAATATTGAGCGTCAATTTCAGCAAGTAATAATCCTGTGTTTGCGTACTGATGGTCGCTTGGGCGCCGGAGTCGACGAAGGCCTTGACGGCAACGCCATTAACTTCAGTCTCGACGTAAAGCATATGAACGCTTCCAAAACTAAATGACCAGGGGGTTTCAGCTCAATTCGAGGATTAAGAACCCTTAAGGAAATTGCAAACGTACGCCTCAGGCATATTCTCCATCGCCGTCTCCAAGTTCTCCAAAACCGCCGCTTGTCGAATCGCCTCCTCAATCTTCTTTTGTGCTTCAATATCGTATGGATCTGCGTTGAGCAGTTCGGCTTCATGTTGTTGTTGCAGCTTTGCGGAGTTTTGCATTGCGCTGAACTGCGAAAGGAGTTCCCGGAATCGAGCAGGGTCGGACGCCGCTGCTTCGGCTAATTCGGGTTGATCCTGGCGACGGAAGCGTGAGTAAAGTCCTGCAGGGACATAAGTACATGTGACGTACCCGGCGCAGAGACGCCATGAGCTGTGGGTTGCCAAGGAGCTGCCGACGCATCGTCTCGGACTCTTCCTCCACGTTTCTGAACGGCATTCTCATATCAGCCACGTTCAAAACCCCGTCGGTAGCCAGGCAGCATACCTTCCGCCTACTGAAGTGTTCTGTTGCGGAGCTTGGCTCTTCTGCCGCAGAAGGAGCATGTCATTGTTCTGTACCCCGTACGACTGTCGTGGAACCCAAATATGAGCTCTTCTGCCTCAGGTACACACAGACGTGTCTGCGGACCTCAAGTGTATCTTTCGCCTCTGTGAGCTGTCGGCCAGAGTAGAAGACGAGCTGGTCATCGGTCGGAATTCCAGACTGCCGAATGCAACAAGTCGTCAGCTCCAAGTCCCGCTCGTTCACACTCCTTAGCGTTGAAGCTTTTTGCGAGGAAAGTATCCGGAGGCTTCAGCAATGCCGCTAGAGCGGAGTAAACTTCACTCGTGCCCCACCTGTCCCACGCAATGGGCCGCCGCGAGTTGCTCCGTCAGGCAGCTTGAAAGCTTACCTCTGCCTCTAACAATGCCATGACGTTCTCAAGCTCCATGCTTAGGTCAACATCTACGTTGAAGGTGTTGCCGTCCTCGGTGGCGAAGGTGAGCATTGCGAGAGAGCTTAAGGGCGTATTGGTGGGGGAGGTGCCTCGGATCGGAGTGCGTGGCGTTGGATTAAAGTACCCCTTTCGGTCTAGCTTGCTTGAGAAGGCGGAGAAGAAACACGTGTGCCGAGAATCCTGGATTCGTAATGGACAGCAAAAACCGACGCGCGGAAGCTGTATGTCGCAAACGGTCAGGGGGTGAAATCGAATGACTTCGAAGCAATCATGGCAAGGAACACGGTTCCACGGGACCCAGAATCAAAAGGTTTCGGAAAATTAAGAGAGACAGGGATCAGAATCGTGCTGTCGTTGCACCCGACTCGGTCCCAACCTTCATCGTTCGCGAGCCTACATCCTCGTCTCCCTCAAAATCCTTGACAGCCTCCCACAAATCCGGCCTATCCTTCTTTATCCTCGCCTTCACAATCTCAAACCTTCCCTTCTCCCTCTTCGAAAACCTGTAGCTAAACCTTAACAGCGTCTCCATCGTAGTCACCCCTGCCCCGACCTTCCCTTTCCCAGGTTTCATATCCTCAAACACAACTCTCTCTGCCTCCCTGAAATCTCCCAGCCTTTCCAAACACTCCACCCACGTTTCCCAATTCTTCAGGTTTAGCGCAAAGCCTTCTTTCTGTAGTTCTTTCCATGTCCTCCGTGCTCGTCGTTCGTCCTTTGCATACCCGCAAGTGTCGAGAACAGTAGAAACGCTAACGTGGTCTATAGAGTGGTTTGCCCTCATAGTATCCCAGATTCGGAAAGCGGAAGTGAAAGCTCCGACGCGAGAGTAGGCACCCATTAGAGAATTAAATAACGCTGTATCTGGATCGACGTGCATGTCGAGTTTGATGAGGGAGTGGAGGTGGGCGATGAGAGCTGGTGAGGCGGAGGAAGTGCGAGAATAGTAAGTGAGGAGCAGGGAGTAAGTGATTGCGTCTGGAGGATGGGAAGTCCGGCGCATGTCGGAGAGGAACTCGAGGATGAGAGGTGGAGGAGCGATTTGAGCATCGGGCGAGGTGGCGGTGGGGAAGGTGAGAGAAGTGAAGGCGGTGATGATAATGTTGTACGCCGACGTTGTGAGAACGTGAGCGTCCAACGCCCGGACTTTGTCGTACGACTGGAACGCGTCGGCGAAATCGCGAGCAACCCGCATCAAGGCGACGATGTGCCAAGTTACGCTCTGGGCGTCCAGCCGTACTGCACGTTCCCTCATATCAGCCAGAAGGGTCTTTGAGAACTCGAGGTCCGGATGTATTGGATCGGCGCAGGCTCGGAGAAGGGTCACATAAATGGACGTGTCGGGGGCGGACGAGTACGCCCGGGACGACGTCGCAAGGTCTTCGTAAAGGAGTTTGGCGGTAGCAAACGTCTCGGGCGTCGGGCGTGTTACAAGTGCCGAAAGAAGTGGTTGAATCATAGCCGAGTCGGGTTTAACGGATCGGTCGCGCGCCTCTTGTAGGACCTTGAGCGCTTCGTCGATCCCACCTAGGCCCGCGAGGACACCGTTTATCACTATCGACCACGCCTTACGACCCGCTACAACTCCAGTTGATTTCCCGAGTCTTTCTACGAGGTCAATCGCACTCTCGGCGTCGCTGAGTCCTCTCGCACCCTCCTTTGCGAGCGTCGTGAGTGTAATGTCGTTGAGTACGAATCCGCGGTCCCGATACCCTTCGATGAGGCCCACACCTGACCCAAATCCATCGGTTGCGCAAGCGTACTTTGCAAGAGCATTTACTGCAGCCAGGTCGAAATTCTTGGGTCGGTCCAGCTCCCAGCTTTCGACAACGGGCGATAGCCGTGCATAAACGTCCTTTGCGCTGGCGAGCTCCCCCGCTTCAACAAAACCACTCAAGAGTGTTGTTTCGGTCCAGACATCCGCTTGTATGCCCGCCGTGTCCATCTCAGCCCGAACTTGTCGCGCGTCTTGCACCAAGCCTTGCTGGAAGAGGGCTGCGATGAGGGTGTTGTAGGTGGCGACGTTTGGCGAGTATCCTCGCTCCAACATCCGCGCCATGACGGTCCGAAGCCCTTCAACATCTTTCTCTTTTCTGTAGGCCCCGAGAACGACGTTCCACTCCCGGACGGATGGGGCGATGCCGTAGGTCTCCTCCATGCCTTCAATCCAGCTCAGCGCTCGATTTGGCTTACCGCTCCTTGCAAGTCCGGTAAGGAGAAGGTGATGGTCGTAGCTCGTCTGTGCAAATCCAAGAGTGGGTAGGTCGGAGAACATTTTTAGAAGAAGGGAGAGTCGAGATGTGGAGGCGACAAAGGCCATAAGTTGCTGAAATTGAGCATGGCGATCGCGGGCGAGTGTGGATTGATCATTCGCAAGTGTTTGGACGAGGGAAGGATATAATCTTTGTACAAGGTCGAGTCGTTCTGCTGATCGGGCGGCGTCGAGATCGTCGAGTATTTTGGCGGCGGTTGGCGGGGATGGTTTGTTGAAGAAGGAGAAGGACTGCCGTGATGTGGAGCTGAATGGCCGAGCTGGGAGTGAACAGCTGGCCTTCAGGGGCTTCAAGAGGGAGGATCGCATAAGCGTTTGCGGCGAGAGAAGCAGCAGCTCCGGTGCTCATCAAATCATCTGAAGCGAAATTGAAACGCCTGGCTGGAGCAACGAGCGAACGGCTCCGACCAGCAACACCAAACCTTCATTCACTCCATAACAGTAAGAACTTGATGCTCCTTCTACCTTAGAAATCAGCTGAAACGAATCCTTCCCGTCGCAGTGATTGGTTACGTCTCAACCTTCGCTGGGATGGGCCTCGCCGTCCGATGCTACCAGCTCGCCCTCATGAAGCGAAACATTTTCGACAGTGCGCCTCACTTCCCATCTATTTCCCCCAGCCGGTCTGTCCTGACCCATATGCTGATCACTTGTGCGCAGACCTCGGAGGCCACGCCCTTTCAATGGGCGCGTTCGCAGGCCTCGGCTACTACCTTTACGACACAGAGTACGGCTTGACTTGCTTATCATTTCACTCGTACCTTCTGGGGAAATGACAGGCAGAGCTGACTCTTCTCGACCCCACAGCATCCGGCAACGAGCGATCATCGCCGAGAAGAAGGACCAGCTCTTACGGATGCGCGAGCGCGAGGCGTCCCTTACAGAAGCACACGCGGAGGGAGCACACCACTAGATGTGGAGGGGGAGTGTTGTATCAGGAGGGTCAGTTGCGAATAAGTCGTTCGTCCAATGGATTCAGAGGCGTTTTGGGAGAGAGAGAGAGGCCCTGCTCGAGGTGGGCGACGGGCTAGTGCTTGACTGACACATTTACCAGAGCGTAAAGGGAAAACAAAGGATGCGAAGGTACGCATCCCTACAGGGTCTTGAGGCGGTAGGGCGGCGAGAGAAGAGCCGACGCCAGCACTCACGCCGTCTCCAGCCGTGTTCACCATGTTTCTTCAGTGGCACTTCACGAAAGAGAAACACTCCCATATCAGCATAAAACGGCACACCGACCTTCAATAATTGTATCCGTCTCTCGCCTCCCCGTCAACCACAATCTCCACCCCACGCTCCTTACACTTCTGTCGGAACTCCTCCATTTCCCCCAGAGCATCCACCTCCGTGTCTTTGAACCCTTCCAGCGCCAATACCAGCATCTTCAGCTCCCTCAGCGCCACACAATTCTCATCTACCAGGTCCAAAAGTACAACCAGCGTATCCCTCGCCTCGCAAGGTTTCCACGGTCTCCCCTTTTCCCACTCGTCAAGATTCAGCTCCAGCTCTAGTGTAGATAATCGCGAAGGTATTGTAGTAAATATCGTTCGGAGAGCGGTAGAGTGAACGCTGGAGGAGAGGCGTATGGAGGAGAGGGAGGTACAGTGGGTAAGTAGCGGCAGGAGAGTCGGGTAGGGCGAGCTGAGCTCCAGACGGGAAAGTGACGAGGCGAAAGAAGGGAAAAGATTGATGAAGGCTGAAAATGCTGGGAGTCGGGCGGAGAGGTTGAAAGCGAGTGTCTTTAAAGTCGAAATGCTCGGCGTGAGGAGAGATGTGATCAAGTGAGCTGGGAAAGCCGTATCGCCGGTAATTTCGAGGCGAGAGAGTCGGAAAGTCAGGGGAAGAGGTGCAGAAAGTGGTTGGAACATGGTGTGGTTTATTGAAAGGTTGGTGAGGTCTGCGAAGCGTCGGAGTCAGTGACAGCAGCGAAGACAGGTTTATATCGAACCACGACCATTCAGGCTCGAAGACAAGAAGACTCTCGCATCGAAGTTTGCATACTCTGCAAGCTGCATCTTTCTGACTCCATTCAATCTCGGCACGAGCTCAGCCACAAGCGGCGAGCGATCTGGGATCTGTCGGTCGAAAAGTGATCCCTGAAAGACGACCTCTTCCGTCGTATAAGTCTCCAAAAGCGATGGAGTTTGAAGAATTTCCTCGAGCATGTCGTCCATGGGGAGAGAAAAAAGCTCCTTCCACAATTGAGTAACAGATCCCTTGTGCCAGCTGCGCGCGACCAAGCATGTCTCACGCATGCTTGCTCGATCGTCGTCGGCGACCAAGGCGAGGATGTAGTCCAGTAATTCCGGTGCGAGCCATTGGAGTGGGCAGATACCGTTGGGCGGAGGCGTTGGGCAGTGATGGGGAGCGGATTCCGCTATGTGGGGGAGACACAAGCGTCAGTCATTCACCGTCGGACGCACTCCACACGAAACAACAAGCATCGAGTGTCATTGAAAGGCTCTAAAGCACTCAACATGGACGTTTGGTACTCACCATGTGTACCTTCTGGCACCTGCGACGTTGAACCTGTCGGAGAACCACCAGCTCCACTCTCCCTCTTCCTCTCGAGTTCCAGCTCAGCCATAAGTCTCCGCATGTGTACGTCGGTAGCGAAAAATCCGGGAGGTGGTTGTTGCTGCATGGCGGAGGTGGTGATGCGCGCTTGTAGACGCAGCTGGACAAGCCAAGTTCCACGCGCGCCAGGTTGGAGTCCCGTGCGATCGGTGCGAAGCGGTATCAACTCACAAACTGCTCGATGTCTTTATCTAAACTTTTAAAGCGTCCCAAATTTATCGGTAAGGCACCACTGTGTCAAAGGAAAGCACGAATGGGAGCGGGCTCTCCATAGACCAGGTTAAGTCTGTACGCGCGGCGAGGAGTGTCGAAACGTTCCGTTGAAGCAAGCATGATATATCAACATGGTACGTCTAGAGCTCAACTCAGCTTCACGTCAAAGATGGATCGATCTCAATCTCCATCTCTCCTTCAGCCTCTGCTCGAGCAAAAGCGCCATACGGAATCTGCTCCGCCTGGGCAGCCTCGACACTCCTCGCAATATCTCCAATCATCTGCTGGTTCAGTCCTCCCTCACCCTCGAAAGCTCCGTCCTGCAGTGCTCTCACAAAAGCTTCTGCCTGTTTGAAAGCTTCCGGTGAGAGAGAGTAGGTGGGTGGGGAATCGTCCGTAGTGGCTGGATGTGGCGGTAGCAGTGATTGTAGATTCGGAAATGCGAGGAAGGAAGTATCGGAAGAGGAAGATGTGCAAGTGACGCGGAACGATGAGGAGGAGTCGGAGGAAGAGGTGACTACGAAATGTCGATGGACCGCTTGTACAGCAGCGGCGAGATCGTCATTCGAAGGTCCATCTTCGTGCTCTTCCACTCCCAAGTCGTCTTGTATTATACCGGTTGGTAATTCCCCCTTTGAGTTCTCGAGAGCGTCTATAGTCGTCACCATTTCTTGTGCGAGCATAATGTCCCCTTCGACGTCGACTTGCAAGTCGATATCTCCACCGTCGTGATCTTTCTTTGCTTTCTTAGAGGCTTTCCCCTGTCCTCCCTTGGCTTGTCGTCCCCTTTTTTTCACTTCCATCGCACTCTCTCCCTCTGCCCTCCTACAAATATCTCGCACGACGGGTGCCATGCCCAAACCTGAATTGGTCTCCCACTCGATTCCACACCGAGGTTTCCAGATATCGAGAGTCGGTGTACGAATAGCAGTGAGGCGATTTACGTATTGTTCCAATGTTTTGCGCCTCAGTACCTTGCGACCTTTTTTCGCTTTCTTCGGGGCGGCTGGAGGAGGGGGCGTAGGGTTATAAGGATGGAGGGAAGTCGAGGCGGTAGTGGATGCGAGGCTAGGATCGATGGTGACCGAGTCGGGTGATACGGGAAGGTCTGGAGGTTGATGGTGGTGGTGATGTGAGGTTGAAGGAGGAGGAGGTGAAGGTGGGGAAGGAACGGCGACGTCTGGCTCGATAGTGGCGTCCGGATCATCGCTCGCGCCTCCGCTTCCGCCGTTTGGGTCTTCATCGAGTCTTGAAAGGTACAAGGCAACTTTCGGAGCGCAGATGGGGTGGGTGGGTATCCCTAGTTTCTGGCAAGATGCCGAGTAGAGGTGAAATGAGCGGCGGAGAAGCTTGACCCAGGAGGGTTGCTTGTCGACTAAAGACGCTTCGATTGCATCGTTCGAGGCTCGTTGTAGCTCGGCGTCTGTTGATGGCCAAAGTTCAGCGGAGAACCACAGGCAAGGAGACGAATGTGACGCACTGTCGCCTTGCTGAATGAGGAGGGCAAGTATCTCATCCCTCCTCTCCACGAGGTCCTGGTACGACTCTACCTGCAACCTGGTCGCATCCCAGTATTCTGCTGTTACATTATCCCTCGTCTGGATTTCGCCGTTATGGTGGTCGTCAGGCGCGTCGTGGTGGCCATGTTGCTCGCTGTGGTCGCGTTGAGCGAGGTGCTGCTGAAGAGAGTCGAGGGATTGATCGGGAAGGTAAGGAATATTTTCGTCCGGCTGCTGAACGTATTCGCTGAAATCTGGATTGTTGTCCTCTGAGCCGAGCCCGGCGGTGGGAACTGCGCGGACATGGGAGTATGAGATGGCGCACGAGCTGAAGCTGAGATTGTGGCCTACTGTATCGGTTGATCGCATCTTGCACTGCAATCGTTTCGGCGTCATCTGGATCATGAGTAAATTCGGAGTGCTCCATCTCTCTCCGCGCGAGTTGTTGTGAGCGGAAGAGATCAACAGCCGCGACTTCGCTTTCAATTACAGAAAAAAATAAGTGTACTAAAATCGCTTCGAATAAATCATGCGGAACGCGGCTCCTTCTCTTTCCTTAACCATGGCGCCTTCACTTCCCGTAGACCTGCTCCCCCAGATAATCGAATACGCCATCGACGACCCTTCTACTCAGACAAACGGAGACAAGGAAGGATACAAAATCGCTGCCCTCCTCTCGCTCTGCCGCGTCTCTCGACTTTTCCTCAGCATCGCTCAACCACTTCTCTTCTACCGTATCATCGTCGAGACCGAGGCAGTGGGACAGAAGCTAGCCGCGAGTGACGCTTTCTCAAAGGTTGGCGCGGTGGAGCTCGTACTCGAGGGCGCGGAAGCCAGACCGAGACGCGAACTCAGTGGGGAAACCGCCATCTCATTGATCAAAGTCACAGGAACAGGCAGACTCAAGACCTTGAACCTGTGGGATTTCGGATGTCTCGACGCTCCGGTTTTCGAGCTGGCACCGAGTGAGTCTTAAACGGCGCGGAGTCAGCTCTTTCTGATCGGAATCTATGATACGCTGTAGACCTCACATCACTCGACTTGCAGGGCACTCAGCTTTCCGGCGGCCCACTTTCAAAGAGCTGGAACGCTCAGCTAGTCCACCTTGGCATCCGTTACGGGTCAACTTTGGATGAACCCCTTCTCTCTCCCCTCCTCACGTCAACCCCAACGCTAACTTCCCTCGACCTCTCTGGAATCGGCCATCAGTATCTTTTAAACCCGGATTTTGTGTCCTTCGCTGCCCAAATCACGTCGCTTACCCTATCTATCCGACGTCAATATCCCACTGAGACGTTTCCCTTTTGCTCGCTTTCCCACCTCACATTCGAATACTTCACCTCTGCGCCAGTTGTGATCGACATTTTGACCTGCCTATCTTCCGAGCCACCAACGTTGACACACCTCAAAATCCCTGAGCTAGCTTGCAGTGAGCTCGCTACGAAAATCGATCTCCAAGAAAAGTGGACAACTCTTTTGCACTCGAAAGCGCTCGCAAAGCTGGAGCTTATCACTTGGGGCGCTGATAATATTGGCGATGTTTATATTCGGGAAGTGGGGGATTTCCTGAAAGCGGGCCGTGACGTGAGAGTGGAGTGGCCCGGCAAGCTACTCTAGAGAGCACATTGCAATTTAAACATACTCTGTGTGGATCGTGGGACGCTTTGAAACTATCCGCCAGCAGAAGAGTACAACCAAGATACCTCAGCCGAAGAATGATTAACAGTAACTTGAAAATAAGTCATGTGGAGTCAACATCTTCTAGATACCGAACCAGGAGAGAATCTGTACTCGTTCCGCGCCGTCGGCAGCGCAATAGCCATTTCATCGAGGAGAGAGTTTGGACAACAATGGTCCGTTGACTAACACGTAGGGTGTCCTGCGATATAATCTAGAGTTCCGTCTGGATTAGGGGCGCACATCATGTCCGGTAGTTCTTGCTGAACGACATCGGGTGGAATGGGGAGCCCGGCGCTCGCAGCCTTTCTTTGCTTTTTTTTCAAATTCTCACGAGCTTTCTTGACAGCCGACTGAGATTCTTGCGCTGTCGGAGGTGGCAAGTCAGTCGAAATACAATCAGGTAAGTAAGGCTGTCAACGCACTCCTCTGTGTCAACAATGGAGCAGCTTTCTCGATAGCTTCCCTTTCCGCAGGTCGTAGGGTGGAGAGAAATTCGCGTCGTCTTCGATAGTATGCATTTGGAGTAGTCCTGGAGAGCATGCGATCGCGCGTGCCTTCGAGCGTTTGGTCGTCGGCGGCAATGTCCTCAAGTAGGTGTTTTTTCCAGTCTATATCAAGGGGTTGGTTGGGAGCGCCAGCATGGGTATACAGATCACTTTAAGAGATTGAGAGTCAGTTGCAAATAAGATTGAAAACAATCGGTTTCGAACGTTAACGCACTCGAGAGTGTAGCGGGGAGTGTCGTGGAAAGTGACCGGAGAATGATCGGGGAAGTGAGTCCAAACGATGACACCAAACTGGGTCAGACGAGCTGTGCTTCTGAAATTGTCGAGCCACTTAGTGGTGCCGGTCTCGCGAGCCACTTTCGCGGCAGACCAGGTCTCTATTTTGAAGATCTTGAACTGAGCTCTTGGATGTGGAGGGTCACGGAATTCCCAAGTCGTGTGCAGTACGAGAAAGTACTGCAGATATAGCTCGCTATGAAATAATACGAGGGCTGATCTTGCGGCGACTTGTAGGGCGTATTGGATTTCCTCGGCCCAAGGATGGAACTGGGCGATAATTTGTGTATGATGGCGTGTGTCACGGAGAGACCGCTCTTCCGCGTGGTTCAGTGCAGTCAGGTATGAAGCGCACATCCCTGAGAACAACGAAATTGTGTCAGTCGATAGGCTCGAGCAAAAGCATCTGTGCATGGGGAGCTCACTTTTGTGGTTGGCGTCGCGGTTCAGATGGTCTTCGGTGCAGTCTTAAAGGGAGGGTGTCAGTCCATAAGCATACGCTGAACGAAGAACTGGACTTACATGTCACCACTTGACACCTAGGGCATGCGACAAAGGCGTGGTCCAGAGGAAGCTCCTTGCCAGCTGCGAAGTTTGTTTCGTATACTTCAGATGAGCTGGGTTAGATGGACGACTCACCTGCCTTCCGGCACGGATCGTGTGAGCAAAACTGCACCATGTCGATGAGGTGCGGAAGGCAAGAATTAAGTGGGGCGCGGGAGCAGCGACTTAACAGAAATTGATTTGCTAGCTTATTGACAAAGCCTGTTAACAATCGCTCTCTCGCTTTTTAAGCTTATTATACACTATGGGAAAGATCAGCTCACGTGCAGTCGTCAGCCAAAGCAAGCCGGAAGAGCCACGAGATGCGGTTCGTCGAGTGTTCTGTAACGCCCAGCACGATCACGCTTGCTGACTTGTTGCGCTGCCTCCAGCTCACCATCTTGTATTGCCTATGCGTGCGCTTTCTTTTATTGCGTAGCCCCATACGCTACTAACCGCTAAGCCGTTCATAGGGAGAGTTCCTTCTCGTGCTACAAGGTGGTCTGGGCGTCCTCCCACGCCGACCATCCGACGGCGCCTACGCACTCCGCAATGACGGCGACAAGAAGCGCGTATACAAATTGAACGCTGTCGGTGGACCTGGGCGGGAAGAGGGAGGAGTGGTGATGAGGAAGGGGAAAGATGAGTTCGAGTTTCAACGTGAGTCATGTTGGGATGTCCAGGACGACGACGAAAGTTGCTGAGCTTGGTCTTTCTGAACAGGTCGACTTCATTGCCCGAGGTGTCTCCTTTGTATCGGATACGAGACCAGGCCGGGGACGCAGAAAGGGCCGGCGACCTTCATCTTACCTGGTGCGCCCACTTCCCGTGTTCTCGTCCCCATCGCACTCCCTGATTTGTCTATGTGTGCTACTAATGAATAGGGTCTATGACCGAAGTACAAAATCAAGTCCCTGCCGACGCGTTCGGAGACGAGTTCGACGATGAGCCGCCTATCGAGAAGGAATCAGCTGGGGTAGCGGATGACTCGAGGGCCGCCTTGACGACTTGATGGTAGCGAAGTATGAATCACGGATGCGGAATCGCCAATTATTGTTGTATCGAAATTGGGTTGGGAGGCAGGATCGTGTGTTGACTTCGTGGTGGCGACCACTGCGGTTGACTTTCGAGATACGCCCTTTCAGAGGCTCATTGTATGAGTAGGTTCACTCGCGGATGGCTGCGGCAAGCTCAAGGGACGTCCCACCGGAGAGAGGGTCTGGGATTACTTAGGTGGCGATGGGAGGTGGTCGCACTTGCGGTCAGATAATCTTCAATCGAGAGCGCAAGGCTGACCTTGTTCAAGAAGTAGCCTGCAGTGGCCCCAGGCAGAGCTACTACACCTTTGTATGTTTTTCCGGCGTTGACAGCTTTTTTGGGCATGCGTTGGTGAGCTGGTCATTCCGACAGTCCTGCGACGTTCAGTAGCCAGTAGGGTACTGACGCCGTACAGTTATTTGGCAGGCACTGCGAGAGGAATGCTCACGGTATCTTAAAGGCCCTGGAGTCGTGTGGATGAGTCTGATTGAGATTCGACTCTTTCTGACTTGGCTCGGCGGTACATGTCGAGACCTCGCTAGCGAGACCAGTAAGTCAGACGCTGTCTGCAGACCTAGAAAACTCTTCTCGTCCCCGTGCTCGGACGCCTGTGAATTCTCCGTGACCTCTGGATTCATTGCCGGAAAGGAATTTTTTTGTCGTCGGGGCGGACGTCGACTCGACCAAACTCGACACCCTCGGAATTATTGCGTGCGTGAGCCCTTCTTTTCCTTGCGGTCGGACTTCTTTGCTCCCTTTCCAGACTGACGGCACTTCCTGCAGAACGAATTTTCATCAATTATCATAGGTGCATCACAACGTCAACACAGGCAAAAGATGAGCAAAGAGGACGAAAGTCTCAGCAAGTCTCAGCCCCTCGTCATAATCCCGCAGCCTTCTTCGACCCTGTAGAGAAAGCACCGGCCGCGTGTCGCGACATGCCGCATTCTCTGACGTGCTTCGATCACGCCCTGCTTTCCATCCGCATGCGCTCCACCCGGTGGGCCACTCATCTACTTTTTTCGGCCTCCTCTTGCGCTTCCCCTGCTGCTTCCCCACTCCGACCCCTTCGCCCAAAACAGCAGCTATGAGCATTGGCGACTCAAAAGACAAGGACAGCGTTCCTTCCGCCGAGTCGGATGTCGCACGCTACAGGCAATCGAAGGACGACCAGGCGCCGTACACTGTTGCGGACGACTACTCCGAAGATGAGCAGATCCCGGATCGCAAACTGACTTGGTGAGTACTTCAAGGGAGTTTTAAACACATTGAGAGCTCATTCGTTTCTCAAATACTTCAGGTGGCAAGCAGCCGCGTTGTTGCTGACCGAATATGTGTGCGTCTTTGGCCGCCCGAGAGGGTCGCTGCTCCCAGCTTTCCATTGCTTATACCCTTTGTTTTGCAGTGTTCTGTCAGTCATTCTCTGTCGAACTGCCCTCTCGTCATCACGAGAACCCGACTTTTCAATATGACAACGAATAAACGAGGACCTCGGGCCCGCAGTGTCTTGCGCTGGTTGCCCTCTGCTGACATTCACTGATTACGTGAACCAGTGCCATCCTAGCATTTCCTTCATCTTTCGCCAGTCAGTACTCATTCGATGGCTCAGCGCGACGTATGGCAGGAAAGGAGCTGACTGGACTTTTTGTAAAAAGTTCTTGGAATGGCGGGAGGCGTAATAGGTTCGTTGGGTTTGTCTTCGAGTGATGTACATATCGCTTACTCATGTCTCTCCCTGTCAGCTACGCTACTTGTTGGGGTATGTTTGGCACCTTCGCATTCTCTGCCCGACGTCATCCAGGCAATGTATTTATTCTTTTCCTTCCCGACAGCTCGCCACTTTGTGGACCTCCCATGTACTTTGGCGATATTGCATGAGGCATCCGCAGATTAGGGACATTTGCGATGCAGCTTGGCACTTGACTGGGGGCAAGCGATGGGCTTGGTGGGTCGCCTTCGTCGCATTGGCGCTCAACAACTGTGCGTTTAAGCTTTGTTCGCCATTACAAATTGCGTTTCGTATTGACTCTCCCCCTTGATTTTGAAGATTGCATCATGGGCCTCCATGTGAACGCTGGAGGAACGGCTATTCAAACTATTCGCGAAGGGAAAGAGTGCACACTCGTTTGGGCTTGCACTCGTGAGCTCGCAGAATTTTTTCCATCGAATTATGAACTCACACGATGTGGCACTACAGTTGGCGTTATCATGTGAGATTACTTGTGAAAGCAAATGATCGGGGTCGGCTGACGACGTTCGTCTCCAGGTTTCTTGGTTCACTACTGCGCGACTTCAAACATATGGCTTTTGTCGGACTCCTCGCATCTTCGACCATGTTCGTCTGCACCCTCATTGTACTCTGCGGACATGGAGTACAAGGAACACCGAACGGCTTCGCCGCTGGAGACATCGTAACTTGGACCGTGTGGGCACCCAAGGGGACAACTTTCGTGCAAGGTCTCAACGCTGTCCTCAACATTACCTATACATGGGTTGGGCAAGCACTCATTCCAAGCTTCATTGGTGACATGAAGGTGACTGCAAGTCGTCTTCCGCATAATTGTCTGCGTACTGACTGTGCCCATCGAGTAAGAACCCTGAAGACTTCCCGAAGGTGAGAACATGGCCTTTTGTTGCTCCACCTTGTTGCTGAGCTCGTCATATTAGGCGCTTTACGTCTCTATGGCTGCCGAGTTTTGTTTGTTCACAATCACGGGAGCGGTAGTCTATTCTTACGCCGGAACTCAATTCACGACGGCCCCTGGTTAGTCATGTCCTCTCTCGCCTAAGTCTCCAACTACCAATTTCTGATAAGGAGCCAAACAGCATACGGCACACTGATAGCGAAATACGGGAAGGTTGCCGCTGGATTCACACTACCGACCAGTACGTTCTTTTGTCTGAGCTGCAAGCTCCGCCTGGTCACCTTACAATCCTTCCTGCTAGTCATCATCGTCGGTATTCTATATTCCCTCGTTACCTCCCGAGCTATATTCTTCCAGGTAGGTTACTCAGTCTTCTTATGTAATTCTTCGCTTACAAACCCAATTGCGCTCGCAGATATTTGAGGAGGGGTCAAAACATCGCCTTCGGCACACAATGAAGGGGTGGATGTCTTGGATTGCAGTTGTCTTTGTAGGATGGGTCATTTCGTAAGCTGCTTGCGGGGAAAGTCAAAAGGCTAGCCCTAACCCTGACCTTCGCAGGTTCATCATCGGAGAGGCCGTTGTAGGTGTCCTCGGGCAGCCTTCGTTCAACAAGCTTTCGCTAAGTTTCTTCATTTTGCAGCCTTTTTTCAACGACCTCTTGTCCCTCATTTCTTCACTCTTCGACTCCGTTAGCCTTCTTTTCTCCAGCTGAATTATTGGAAAGGAGAAGCTGACAAGTTGGTACTTAGTGGTTCGGATTCATCTTCTGGGGCGCAGCCGTACGCCACCCGGATCTATTTGACTTTTCGACTGTATCTGATTCCTGAACCCCTTCTTAGTGGTACGAGCTCAATAAGGGGAAGCGCCTGGCTGGACCTCATCAAATTTGGGAAAACTTCCTTGCGGGACTTATGATTATCACCGGATTCTTCTTCTTTGGAGCTGGTGCTTATACCAGCATTCAATCTATTATCAACTCTTGTACGTGTTATTGTTTTCGTGTGGATCAATGAATGGATGCTGACCCACAAAAAATGCAGACGCCACCGGAGCCGTCAAGACGCCCTTCACGTGTGTCAACTCTGGATTCATATTCACAAGATGAGACCCACTGTATCCGCATTTCTCTGGCCCTCTTGAGTTAGACAGTTTTTCTTAACGGAACCTGGCGGACATAATTCCCCAAGCCACAACATTGTACGCCTGATAAGTGACAAATATACATCATCTTTGCAACATCTGCGGGTATCTTTTGTGGTAGGAACCTTTGATACCCATTCCGTAAGGGTTGGATTAATGCACGCAGCAATGTAGAACGAAAGCAAAAAGCCTTTCGGAAGTGCGTCGGACGGTGCGGGCGCAATGCGGTAGGACCGCTGGTACCCCCACTAGAGCTCCCCCTCCCTCCGAAATTAATCTGTGGTGGTAAAAATGCTATTTTTTGCCGGGATCTGGTCAAAAAAATCCTATTTGGGGGGGTGACATAATTATATTGCTGAGAATGTGAATCTTTTCCCAAACGGCCCCGAAACATGCTCAAAAGACTCGTAATCTTCCTCTCTAGCTCCTCGTCCATACGACGCCATCAAAACTAAGCGGTGCGAGGAGATATGGGCTCAGACATACCGTCAGCGCAATACCGGGGAAGTGATGAACCTCTCGCACGCTGCCTAGCCATCAACTATATCTGAAAAGCTGTTGCATTCCCATGCCACATCATTCCTTACCCTTTCTGAACCAATCTCCCACCCAGGTATTGACCTTTGGTGTTTTCTTGGCCGGTACACGCGGAGACGGCAAAAGGAAACTTGCCGGGATTCATAGGCCGGCTCTTGCGGTGCAAAACTCTGTGCTCTGGACTACAGAGATTCATCACCGGAATCATAGGCCAGGTCAAACCCAAAGCACTAGACCCTGTGCTTGACAAGTGATGGAGTCCGCGGACCAGCGTTCAGCGGCGGCGCGAGGCCGCGGAATCTGGACGTCAGGAATTCATATATTTTCCAAAATTCTCTCGATTGGGCTCCTGAGAGAACCGACACTCCAGGTGTCTGCCGTCGGAGTCGGCCTCATCGACTTGCCGTGCCTGCCGCCCTCACCGCCTCCCGGAGGCAATTGGCGCCTGCATCTCGGATCCCAGGGGAAAAAAATGCTGTTGGGAGGGTGACAAAATGCCTTTCAGCGGGAAAAATGCTAAAAAGGGGGGTGACATTTGGCCCAAAAACGCTCAAAAAAATGCTAAAGGGAGGGGGAGTTTGGCTGGGGGTACCAGCGGTCCTAATGCGGTCGCGCCCCCTTCGCTCCGTCTCCCTCACGGCCTCACATCGGCCTACCCCAGCGCGACAAAAGGTATATGAGTCCTGTGGGATTCGAACCCACGCGTCGTTAAACACTGGCGCCTAAAGCCAGCCTCTTAGGCCACTTGAGTAAAGACCCTCTTGCCTGACGGTACACACTCTCACACGATTTTGAGACAACCCGTTCACTCGGTCCTATTTGACCGTTTGAAGCTCTGTACGCTCAGCTTTGACATTGAAACATGCGGAGCGTTCCAAGGGATGTAAGTAATCAGTTGAGCTCACAACCACTCGGCAAATATAGTGTCTACTCCCAGTCCTGCTCGACACATAACATTGTGACTCCACAGCCCGCCGCCAAATGTTGCAAGTTCAGATGTTTTCCGGCACTGCAAGAACGTCGAAAGCTTGATATGACCCCACTTAGAAGTCCACTCGACTCAAACTGGCCATAGCGTGCATCGGAAGCCATTCAGACACAATTCGACACCCGAGAAAAACTTTTCTCTCAGGAACTCGTTCCGCCTTTCCCAGTGCTAGATGGGGCTTTGAGTAGCTGAAGCCATCTCAAACCTGATGAAGTATAAAGAATTTGAGAACTCAAAACCTTTGTAACTCGAGTCGTGCAGCCTCGCGAGTGCGTAAGCTGGAACGTCAACCTGTCGGTTGTAGACTCGAAGTTAAGGCTGTTTCCCACACCGTTATCCGCACTTCCAAAGGGGTAAAAGCTTGAAGTAGTCCTTAACCACTTCAAGTAAGCCATCTTGCTAGAAAAGATGCGCACAAATGTGACACGCTCGACAACGCCAAGCGAACACCTCAACCACTCGATCAAAGCTACAGCGGCTCTCGAGACAGTTGCCCACACCGCTGAAGCGTTTCCGATGCACAGAGCGTCTCTGCTGTAAGGGCGATATATTTTTGAGAGAAGATAGAACTTCCACTACAACTTTGGATGGTCATTTCGTTCAGCTGTCGCTTCAGACCACTCGGACACAGGAGGAGTTTGAGAAGCATACACCGTTCTCCGTCCCTTTGATTCCCCTTATAGACATTCGAAGCACACATAGCGGGGACTACTGAAGTAATGGAAACTATGCTTGCAAGTTTTGAGATTGTCGACTGGACCTTCGCGAGCGTCGACTCAGCTTTTGACAGCGCCGTTGACGACACGGACGCCGCTGCTCTCGCGCGAACGTCTTTCCAAGAGGGTTCGGTGCCCAAGGATTCGGTCAGTGGCATTTATATGTCTTAAGAGAGCACTAGATCATTCATCAAGAGCAATAGACGAGGTAGATGTGGCAACAAGCCTGTCGACTGGTCCCTCCAAGTCGCGGCCACCAAGTTGAGCTGGCGCCTGAGAACAGACTGCTCGTCCCTCCCAGACGAGGCAAGGCCTTACCGATAAACGCTGGGGAGGAGTGAAGTCATAAGTCAAGCTTTACACGTCAGGGGGGTCTTTATGCGGAGTAGCGCTGATGGAACCTCAAAGAGTGGGTGGAACTGAACGGAGTCCGACTCGAACCAACAAAAAATGGTCATCCCAGACACAGTGGCTCTGGCGGACATTTATTATGAATCCAGGGAAATTCGCACCCCCGTCCCAGGTATGGAAAGCCTGGATGATATCCGCTATACTATAGATCCGCTGGTGCCCTACAGTACTTCGCTCACTCGACCACTCTGTTCTGACTAGGTTTTTTTCCCGCTTTCTCTTACCTTCCAGGCATGACTGCGAGTAACTAGGGCATACCAGCCAGTTAAGATAATACTCGAGCACTAGGATCCATGCTGGATCTGGAGCCTTGCGAAAGGAAGTTGGCGCCTTGCGAAAGGAAATTGGCGCCTTGACCTGAATTACGAGTGACTCAGCAGGAGAATGCAGGCTGCGCAAGCAATCGGACTCTACTCAATACGATGGAAGTGCCAACACAAAAGTGACGAACTGTTCAAGTTTCTCGGCGCAGTGCCTCCTGAATCTCGGAACCACTCAGCCATGTGGAAGTCATCGCCTTTGCCCTTACAAACGGCTTCCTCTGTGATATGATCAGAAGAATGCGAAAGATCTGTACAAAGATTCCTTGCAGGAGCGAGTAGGTTGATGCTGATAAAGAAGGCTGAGTCGTATACTGGGGAGGGGATTCAAGAGGGACCGAAGCGAGAAGATGAAAATAAACAATAGGTTTGGGGGAGTTCGGTGGTTGGCCGCACTTTTTCTTTTTTCTTTGGGGGTTGGTGATTTCTTAATAGGATGCGAAGACAAGCTGGGTTTAGGATGGAGTTTGTGGCCGAAGGAAAGCCGTGCAGGGTTGGGGAGTTGGTATAAGATAGAAGAGGGGCATTTGGCGACCGAGTCCTTCTTCATCGGCGTCGAGGGAAAGAGTCGTTCATCGGGATATAGTTACTGCTACGAGAGGGAAGGGATTGTTGATGGCCGTCGAAAGAGTGGTCCAGCGACATGGCACCGAAGCGGCGATCGATCGCGTTTTGCTGCTGGAGCTGGTGCTGCTGGTCGTATTGGTTTTGGGAAAAAGAGGTATGAGATTGGTTCTGGAAGTCGAAGTCGAGGTCCTCCTCGCTTGCCGGCGCGGCGGACCACTCCAGGGATCCGGAGGCCGAGCCCGCGAGCCATTCGTTGCCAGCTCGCTGAAGGCTAAAGGCGGCATTGGCATTCGAAGGAGGTCCGACAGATGATACAGAGCTGCTGCTTCCCTGACGAGGGAGAAGAAGGGGCGAGTAGGTCGTACCACCCGACGACGACGTCGAAGCATTGCTCGGGTGGCGAGAGAGCGCGACCGAACCAATGTTCCGTGCGGCGATTCCCATAGACATCAGCGCATTGGAGGGGTAGGGATACATTGAGTCGATGCGGTCAGAGTGACGTTGTGGCGGCAGTTGCGCGAGGCGAGAAAGGCGTGACTGAGGAGGATCTTGGAAAGTGGGTGGGACCTCGGTGGGGTTATTGGTGAAGCGGCCGGGAAGCTTGCACCCAAGACCAGCATTGTTAACCGCCGCCCTCGACGAAGGAGCCGCCGCCGTCTGCTCGAAAGAGACACCGTATAGTCCACCTCCAGTGGAAACGTCGCGAAGGTTCTCACGCGGGCCATCCTGGTACATAGCACCTGAGCGATAGGACTGCGTAGGAGCCGAGAAAGAGTTGCTGTTGGGGTCGTTGGACCCGTTCGGACCAAGGTAGGTAGCGAGGGCGGGTCCAAAAGGTCCGAGACCGCGCTCCGCAGACGACGATGCCGACATGCGCTGAGCAAGGCGCGAGACCGGAGCAGGCGCACTATCGGAAAGATTGGGACTCTCGAGAGGAACTGCTGCGAGAGGATTGTCTCTTGGGGCGGAAAGCGAGTCGGGAGTAGGTCCAGCGCCAGATTCGGGAAGGGTCGCGTGAATGAAGCAGCACCTGGTAGTAGGCATCGTCAGTATGAGAAGGAAACGCAGGGAAGCAACGTGAGTAGCGAACCTCCTGCCGTAGGGACATGATCCATTCAGCCAGAAGGTGCGGCAGACCTCAGATTTAAACTATGAAAAACAGGAAATTGTGAGCAACGGCGTCGAAAACCTTTCTAATTGGCGAGCTTGACCTTGGGGTGCCTCGGGACCTCACGAATTTCCTGGATACCATGAGCAAACTGACACTTTGTGCCGTAGCGACTGCGAAGATGAGCGAACAAATCAGCGCGTAGCAAGGGCGATGAAGAAAGGAATGCAATCTCACCAGTTTCCTTTCTCCTCCCAACTTCTGCAAAGCTCCGTCTGCGCCAGGATTAGAGGTCAGCTACGATGTCACGATACGCTTCGGATGAGTTCAGAATCGTACCTTGTACAAGCCCAACTTACGATTGTTCGCACTGGGGCCGGCGACAGTCTCGCCTCTACTGATCCTCTCAAACCTCGACCTGACGAGCGCCAGGACAGGCTCTCCCACTCCACTCTTCTCGGGCTCTTCCAACAGTCTCTCCGCTGCGTCAATGGTGATGCCGTAGAGGCTCGCAAGTGGCGAAGGTGTGCTCATCGCTCTGTCAAAGTGGGCCATCATCGCCCCTGCCGCCGCTTGCTGTTGTGAGACAGACGGCGATTGCGACGGGAACGTTAGAAGACTCTGCTGCACAAAAGTCTGGCGAGCGAGGAGATATAGCGAGTCCTCATCGAAGGCGAGACGGGAGTCGGGAGAGACGACATCAACGGCAGGAGACGCGCCGAAGTAAGCCGAGAGTTGCGCGGTGGTAGGAGAGCGATCCTGAGTCGGGAGAGCGTGGGCGGAGAAATACGAAGGCGACCCGTTGAAAGATGGAGTGCGCGAGTGAGACTGGACACTGTAGTTGAGGTCCGAGGAGTAAAGTGGTGGCGTGGGAGGATACGCGCCCTGGGGGATCTGGGGACGAGGAGATGATGTTGACTGCAAGCCGTTGAAAGAGTTTATGATACGAGGGGCGAAGTCATCGCTGTCGATGGGAATGGACGTTTGGCGGAACCGAGGTCCTCCTGACGTTTGACGCTCGCGCTGACTCTGGCTCCTGACCATCTCGTTCGAGGAGCCTAGAGCGCCAAAGTAACCCGGCGCACCGTCAGCATCGACTGTCCTGATAGCGCCCTGTCCGAAGGTCCACGAGCGGCGGTTCAAGTTGACGTTGAGGTCGTTTTGAAGGGACTGCGGAGGCGTGTAGGGCTCATTGCCGAAAGGCGAGGGAGGCGCAACGAACGAGGCCTCGGACGAAGGTGGCGTGGAACGCTGGGAGCTCTGAAAAATTGGTAGAATAGGCCGAAAGGAGCTGGGCGTCGTGGTCAAGGAAGGCGAAGGCCGAGGCTGGAAGACGAAAGGAGTGGCAGTTGGTACGAGCGAGGACTTGACGACCGCCGTCGGGGTAGCGAAAGAAGTTTGATCGTTGCCTGCGGCAGAGGCGAAAGAGTGGGGCGAGGCGGAAGACGTGTCGCGAGTGGGCAACGGCGCAGACGGATCGTGCTCAATGTCCACCGACGATGCCGTCGTTGCGGCGCTCGACCGCCTGGTGGCACTTCCACTACTCGCACTGGCACCCTCACTCCCCGACCCACTCTTCTCAAACTCTGAGTCGACGTCCAAATCCTCGTCCGCGCATCTCTCGGTCCCACGCTTCTCAGCCTCATTGGCGCTCCAGCTCCACCTTGCAGACTCTCTGGTCGTCGACTCTGGCGTATGCTCTCTCCAAACGGGGGAGGATAATCCTGGAAAGGTGGTGGTGGTGAAACCTGGAGAGTTATACGTGGAGGAGGGAAGGGTGAATTCGACTCCTTGGGACGACGCCGCGACAGAAAAGGGGGGCGACGAGGATGGTGGCGTCGCGAGTGGCGATGGTGGCTTCCTGGCAGAGTGGGAAGGAAAGGAGCGGACGGATTGTTTGGGGGTTGCTGGAGTGGTCGCGAGGGATGGACGGAAAGGTAGTGGAGAGGAAATCCTCATTGGGAAGAGACTCGGTTGGCCTGATAATGATAATGTTGGTGCGAGTGTCAGCTCATTCTTTCTGCTCGATACGTTGGCGGCACGCGTAAGGTCGCCCCATCGAGCTGGTGGGATTTCTGCTGGTTTCACGCAGCAAACCAAATTCAAGCGCACAGTGCGACGTACCTTCTTGAGAGAGAAACGGACTCTGCCTAGGGGAGGCCATGGTCGCTCAAAGGATCCAAGCAGGGTAGCCAAGAGTGGGGAGGCGGGATGAAGAGGTAGTTCGAAGAAGAAGGTGATGGTCGAGAGGAAAGGAGGGAGATCGTGCAGATTGTCCGTCCTTTGCAAATGTCAACACCGCCTCGTTGCTTGACCGAGCGCCGCGGAAACGGTTCGCACGTCCAAAGTGTGAAGTCGCTGGCTGGTGTTTGTGTGGGGTCGTAAACGCGGGTGGGCAAGAAGGCAGAAGTTGCAACGCGAGCCGTTGGCGAATAAACTCGATCCTTCACGTCCGTATCAGCTCTGCGACAAGACGCCGGCGCCCGTGCACGACGCGCGCGCGAAGCACCGACCCTCTCTCCCCTCTCGCATCTTACTGACGCGCCCCACCTTGACATTTCCCTCTTCGCTTTTGACGACGGTGAGAAATGTTGCTGACATGCACGCCACCACCAAAACTGAGAGCTGCATCCACCTGCTGCACGCTCCTCGAAGCTGCCTCCCGGCCCTCTCCTTCCCGCGAAGCCGGCCCCTCACATGCCGACCAGAGGAGCTTCCTGCCGCTATTCAACCGCTAGGTGCGAAGGTTTGCGCGCGGTCCACGTCGACGTCGATGCGAAGGTCGCTTCCTCCTCGACTTGAACTCCTCCCTTGACAGCCCGTCGCCCCATCGTCGGCTTACGTATCCCAAAACGAGAGAAGACTGTTCTTTCGATGTTGCACCACTGTCGCGTTCGGAAAGGTAGTTGCATAACATCTGCTTGCGTCATCGACTCGCGCGCAGAGTTCCTGCCCTTCTCATGTCTCCGACAAGCCTGCTCCATCTCTGTGGAGGGTTCATCTTGTGTGGAATGAGAAAGGGATGTGAGCGGCTTCCGGTGTCCTGTAGCTTCTCAACGCTGTACATCTCGTATCTCGCGCGCGGCCATCAGTCGAGCGGAGTGCGGCTAGGAGGCGGTGCCGGTAAGTAGGAGTATGATGTTCCATGTCCTTGTACAAACTGAGCGAGAGAGGCGATAATTGACGTGTGGTGGAAAGGGCGTGGCCGGAACTCTCGGTGAGCTAAGCCAGGCGGCAAGAATCTAATATTTCTCCGCAAAACAACAAGCTCCTGTCATGGCTTGTTATTTGATTTCACACCATCCCATGAAAGGTAAGGACGCAAAGCTTGAAGCTTGTGGTAAGACAGCGGATTCGAGATGTCTGAAGTTTGACTTCCGAAACTGTGAACTCTCCACTGGCACAAGATAAACACTGAAGCATGTATGCTGACTTCAGCTGACCCTTCAGTCTGTCACCTCTGACTTTCATGAGCCTTGAATGGAATTCTTGAAGGAATTGTGCCCTGTTATGAGGTACCGCTTCACCTTTTAGAGTCGTATAATGACGAGGCACGACGCCACTTTGTAATGAGAGTTTCGCAAGGTCTTCGACAGAGTCGGTTCCCGCGAAATATTCTTGGACTGGCACCGAGTGGCTCTCGGTCCTGTTGAGTGAGAAGTTGATCATAAGTCGGCAGGGTATGACGAGAAGGGCGACGGAAGCTTCCAACCAAAGTTATCGTGACCGAGTGGTTGAAGACCGTGACAGTGCCTGCGTAAGGACATCCAGAGTCACCTTTGCGGACTGTTGGATGCGCTCAAGCGATGCCGATAGCATGTCTGACGTGGTCCAATGACCAAAAGGTACCACTAATAAGCAAATCTTGTGCGAGCCCTGCGCTAGAGCGAACGTCGGCAGACGTCAACTTGGCTTCGCTTCGTGCGCGGTGCAAGAGCCGTTCATTCGAGAAGACGGGAAAAGGCTTTCACGGTAGGTCTTCGGCTTTTGAGGAACTAAGAATCTGATGTCTCCCAAAGTGGAAAAATGGGGAAGAAAGCAGTCGGGGATACCGTGAGCACCCTGACCTCCCATCCTGTGGTGGCGGGCGAGGCAGTATCCTCTGCTCATCTCGTGGGGGGTCTAGCTCAGTGGTAGAGCGCTTGCTTAGCATGCATGAGGTCCCGGGTTCAATTCCCTGGTCCTCCATAGGATTGTCCGGACACAGTCAACAGAACCAGTTCGGAGCATTTTTTTGGCCTCCGCGAGGAAGGCGGATGCGCGAGGCCATCAACTATACGGGCCCCGGCGGCTCCCCATGAAATCTGAGTTGAAGCTTGCTGAAGGAGGATCAGCAACTGATGAGCATGAGTTGTAGGGGACCCAGGAGACCCCACTAAAACTTTTACGCAGTAAAGTCACGATCAAGAGGTGACCCGTGCGCGCGCACCCCGCCGCAGTCACTTCGCCGGCGTGACTTTGCGTGGGGTACCTCAAGCTCAGCCAATTCTCACCGCGACTAATATTCTCTCATCAACCCAAACTACAACCCGCCCCCGCCGCTTCCACTGCCTACAGCTACACGTAGTCGACGACCTTTCAGCAACATTCATTTCAACAGCTCCCCTCTTCTTTCTTTTCGCCGAGGGTGCACGCGCCGCCAGGTCACAGGCCTCTCCGTCCCCATCGCCCGTTCCGTGGCCTCCATCTCGTCTCCTCTCCTCTTTTCCACCTCATCATGCCGTCCGAAATACCTCCCACCGCCCCCAAGCACATCACTCCATCCAACGCCACTAAACCACAACTCATAGTACTCTGCACCGAGGCCGGCGCGTCCCCTGCCGACTTCGCCGCTCATCCCAAGGGAAAGGACGGGTTGAAGGCGCTTCTCAAGCGTCTCAAGGAGCGAATCAAGCTGAAGAAGGCGCCCAAGAAACGTGAGTCTCTCGTTTTGCGCTTCTGAAAGGCATCTTGGGCGGCGGGAAGCTGACTAGTTTGTTGTTCGTCCCCTCACAGCAAAAGCGAAGACCAATGTCATTGGCAGTCGACCTCCACAGCGCCATCCATCTCCACTTCCTCAAGCGCCTCGACACCTCCCCTCCGCTTCCACCATGGAAGCTCGCATTGCCGTCGACGGTTTTTACAGCGGCGCGACGTCAGCAACGAACTCCGCACCGACCCCGCCCTCGCCCATCGACGACACCACATCCGGCAGTGCACCGGCCCAGAGCTCGACTCCGTCTGCTGTGATTCACTCAGCTGATGGAACAGATGGCGAAGCGTCTGCAGGAGTCGCGGGAAAGAGGGCACGTCCGGTGTGAGTAGCTCGCGTCTTGGATGTTGGAGTCGCGCGAGACCATTGGAAGCTGAGCTGACATCTGCTGCTCCTTCCTTCTATAGTGACTCACGTGGCGATCCAGATGACGATCACGATGTGAACAAGGAGCTGGAAGACGACGCCGAAGTCGATGAGGCGATGGCTGCCGTCGACAGCGCAATGTCGGAGGACTCGTCGCAGGAGGAAATGGCTCTCGGGCTGCTGGAGTCGGGTGTCCCCATCAGCCGAGCAATCACAAAGCTCATGAGGATGGAAGACTTGCTCTTCCCGGATGGTGAGTCTGCGGTGGTGTTCTGTTGTGCAACGGGACCGAAGCTGACGTTGTCGCGTCTTTGTTAAAACAGGAAGTGAAGTCGACGCTGTCAAGCTGCAAAAGCAGCTTACCGCACAGCTCACAAAGAATGGAAAGGGAAAGGGAGCAGCCCGGACCGAGTTTGCGGTGGTCAAGCCTTACACCGTTTGTCTATCTCACTTTGCGATATTTCATGAACACTAAGCTAACGCTCTTTGCCTTGGACACGCAGATCTGGCTCCAGTCTCAAATTGGTGTTGCCGGCACTGGCATCAAGGATGATGTCCTAGATGAGCATACCGCCATCGCCTACTTCAATTATTCGTCAACTCGCGCTCTTTTGACGTCAGCTGGCAAAGAGCGCGATGATGGTGACACTCTTTCGGCCGTCCGTCTCGAGTTATATTTTCAAAGCCTGCCTTACTTGACTAATACTCCATCGCATTTTAGAACTCAATCAAGAAGATTTTCACCATGCTTGCTCGCATCGCCGCGTCTCAAGTAGCCGCCAACCCCGAACAGGCGCTCAAGCGGCCGTTTGCCACGCCCGAACTCAAGAAATACGTCAAGTTTCTCAAGATTCGGTCGGCTCGGTTCAAGCGAGAGTAAGCCTCCGCTCTTCTCCGCTCCCTCTCCATTCTCAATGGATTTTCTACCAATGACTGACCCGAGCTTTCTAATAGGATCTTCTGCGGAGATGTGACTGCCGGTACTCTCCTTGAGTATGGTGACTGGTCCGATCGTGAGCGGATTCGCGCCGCCGACGCAAACTATTCGCTCTCGGCCGAGAGTGAGTCACCTTCACCGTCCACTCCTCGAACTTTGGGAGCTTTCAGACTGACATGCACCACCTTTTCTTCCTTAGTTCCCTCCATGATTCGGTATGCCCTATTCCAAGCTTGGAACGGGCAGACTCTGCATCGATGTGACGACATGCTCTCCCTCAACCTCGCGTTCATTCTACCATTCGGCTTCCACCCAGTCGGCAGCGCCGGCGACCCCTTGTTCTCTCTGATCTGCATGCAGACTGAGGGTAAACAACAGTCTCAGTCTACTGTGAGTCTCTTTATTCTCTTCCTCCCTTTGTTGTCACGCGAAGCTGAAATAAATCACTTCGCAGGGCAGCCCCGCGTACAGTGTCCTACTTCCCCACCGCGACTCGCGACTTGACGGTGTCGGCTCCTTCGGCCTTTATTTGTACTACGTTTTCGACATCATTGAAATCATGATGAACCCGGAAAAAAACGGTGGGAAGGTTTGGGATTGGGAAGACGACGCGACTTGGCGTCATGTGCGTCATTTCAGTCTCCTACGAGCTCGACAAGCACTCACTACCTACCCCACTCGCACAGGTCTCCCTCATGTTCAGTTCGAAGGATTACAGCCGGCCAATCACCACTGGCGCTGTCGGGACGGCGATCGGAAAGATTCTCAAGCTGGCTGAACTCGACTCAGCCTGGAAGGGACACTTGTGGCGGAAAATCATGCCGGGCATCTTAGAGACTATGGGGTGTGCAGTTTTCTCTTTTCTGAATTAGCTTCTGCCCTCACTGACTTCTTTTTCTAGCGTGAACGAGCACGACATTTCTCGCATCGGCCACTGGGTAGACAACGTCTACACCAGTGCTTACGCTTCCAAGCTTCCTCGAGTTGTAAGTTTCTTTGTTTCCACCATTTCTCTTCCTCCAACAGCTGACCCTTGTTTTCAGGGCATCGCAGCGTGCGCCGGCCATCGCGTCGGCGACCGTGTCATCAATCCGCGAATGAACGTCGACGTACCCCTCCCCCTCCAACAGCTTATTTTTCCCTTTGTGGAGGAGGCTCTTTCGAAGGATCTCTCCAAAGGAACCCGCAAGTTTCTCACAATGCTCTTCGAACTTCGCAAGGTCATCATTCTCGTAAGTAACGTTCGCTCTTTTTTCTTCAAAGCTGCCGCTGACTTTTTGCTCTACCATTCAGCATCTCGCTCAGCTTTACACCCACTACCCCGATTCTCGTCTCTTTACACTCCCCCTCCTCCACGCTGAGAAAGGAATCATGTTCACTTGGATTCAAGAGGCGTACCCGAAGTTGTTGGCGGCTGAGGTGGAAAAGAGCGGGCAAGTGGAGCAGGAAATCAAAAAGGTGTCCGACGACGGAACTCGGAATTACATGGGCATACTAGTCGACAAAATCGCTCGTCTTGAAGCACTGCTCGATCGTCGAACGGCGCAGCTCTCGCCCTCTCGACGTGCTCCAGTCCCAGGTATGCCCTTCGCTTTTGCTCCTTTATCTCTCACTTCTACTACTCACACTCACTCCCATCCCAGTCCGCTCCTGTGGGTGCCCCTGCGAAAATTGCCCCGGTGACCGCTCGTCGTCTCCTTCCCCGCAAGCACGCGCCCCTTCCGCTTCCACCCGCCCTCCAGTCTCCTCCTCGAACGACTTTGGTGACGACGACGACGATTCACCTCCTCCTCCTCGCGACTTCGACCAACCACCACCTCAAAAGCGCCCAACCCTCGCCGCACAATCCGAAGTTTCCACTCCGACTGTCGCTCGTCCCTCCACACCTCCTCCATCAACTCCCTCCTCTTCCTCCCGCCTCGCTTCACCTGGACGACTTCGCATCTCGCCTCAAGCTCCCGGAAGCGCTCCCATCGACAATCCCTTCAACTTCAAACTGCCCAACGACGCTGCTTTTCGCAATGCCACGGAGCGAGCACCCGCGCACCCCATCGTGCACGAGTTTGCGGCGTCCTGGCCCGAGTTTCTTCGTCGGGTGAAGCAACCTGCGTACCTGTGGTACGTGTACCGGCCTGGCTCCATTGGGAGCTACACATCGGTGCGCGACGTTTGGGAGCATTGGGCGGACGGAAGGATGACGAAAGCAGGACGGGTGCCGTCGATCAGGCTCTTGGAGGAGACTTTCAAGAGCGGAATCGCAAAACCTGATCCTACTCTGGTTGCTGCTGGGGTGGGAAGAGTGAAAGGGACAGAGAAGTCTCTCGGATCGTGGCGGAAAGGCTATCTTGAGGATGACGGCAACGTGAGTACTTGCGGGTTTGGCTTAGGATGAGCTTGAGCTAACATTGTTTTGTCTGCAGGGTAAGAAGAGGCTCAGCTCTTGGCGACCCATCCCCGACTACATCGAGAAGCGCATCAAGCAAGGCCTGTCGTTCGATGACGCTATCAAAGAGATCGACGCACTCGCCGCCGCCAAAAAAATTCCACCAACTTTCCTAGCTAAGATCTCCCAAGCAGTTAACGAGCTCTCGTCTACAGCTCGGCCTGGACAAACAAAGGTAGCCAAGGCCGCTGCGAAGGTTGTTGGAGAGGGAGCGCGAGCAAGCGAACCGGAGCAGTCGGGCAGTGGTGGGCAGCAGTAACTTATAGAAACATGTATATATTGCAATTTGTTGTTGTTAAAACTATCACTCTCCCTCTCTTGAGCAAAACAGATCTTTCCCGCACCTTGTAGTTGATAAAGAACGTTTTCTTTGTCTCCGAAGTTTTCGCGAGAGCGCGCCAAAGTTGGCACAGGATGGGCGGCGAATGGGCGGCGAGATAATTTTGGCACAGGACAGCAGGTGAATTCTCGAGTGACTGTCGAAAACTCATTCGTGACTCTTAGATGTCTCGCATGAATTTGGCTCTGCCCCTGGCAAATCACTCATCGGTCGACCCGAGTGATTTGATTGGGCGCCGAGTGATTTCTGCCTGCGGATCTCAAACGACCTCCGGCTCTCCGGCGAACTCCATGTAATTCGACAATTTCTCTAAAACTCCATCTTTTCCTCGCAGAATTTCACAGTAAATAGAAGTCTCTGTAGAACGAAAGCTAACTCAATTGGACGACTTCGTAAAGAAAACAGAAACGTTTCTCTTTCGCCACTATCGGAGCTTTGCCGGCTGAGCCGGCGCAGCCTTCGAAGCTCACGTCAGCGCTGCCATCCTCCCTCTTACCACAACACACGCCGTACGACAACACGATAAAAGCTCCATAAGTTGTGACACACCTTCTCCCCTTCCAAACCACACATATCCACACTCTTTCCTTCCCTTCTTCCACCCACTCTTTCCCTTTCCCCGCCAATCCCTCCTCCTCGACTGCCCCACTCTCCAGTCGAATAGCCGCCGACTCAGACACACTCTACAGCTTCTCTACTTGGATGCACATCGACTCATGCTCCGCTTAAATCAAAGCGAAGCGAAGTCAACGGTTTGTCTTGAAGGAGCACGAGCCCGCTGCGTCGGGGGAAAAGGTGAGTACGACTGGGGTGTTTCAATTGCGCTCTTTCAGAATCGGAGTTCTGCAGAGATGAAGGGAAGGGGAGGGAAGGGAAGGCGTACGTTGGCTGCCTTGAGAGATGACGCGTTGAGATTTTATCTTGCCGTCGCGCTCGCGTCGCCAGCGTTGCCCTTTCTTTCTTCGGGCGTGGTTTGAGTGCATTTGAACAGTCTGAAGGACTTATAATGCGTTCACTGGATTGTGATGTGGTGGCATCGGTTTCTGGGCAAGCTCAAGGTCACTTGCACAACTACAATGCGTCATCTCCACTTTTACAATCCACCTCGTCTCTTCCCCCAATCTTTCGGGTCCGGATCCTGCCGTGACTCTTCTCCGTGTATAGCAAGGAACTTCTTGAACGCAATGGTCGCTGGAGCCTCCATATTAACGCGATGGGGTTGGTGTTTGAGGGCGGAAATATAGCGATTATAGTTGTCGGCGGAGAACTTCCCTTCAAAGAAGAGACCACCGGGTTGGGGGAAAGGGAGGGAGTAAAACTTGATGAAAACATTGTCTTTACACCATTTCGGATTGTGTTTGTCGATTTGGGCGACAGCGGCAGCTCCGTTTCGCTGGGCGCCACACCGCCCACACCAAGCAATTTGTCGTAGCTCTCCATTCTTGGTTATGGGTCCGGTAGGAACAGCTTGCGGTTTCGGAAGGCTCTGGCGGTAGCGCCAAGCTGCGAGTTCCTTGAGGTGGGGCTCCCAGAACGGTTTGATGACTTTCGGGTCGGGGAGGTCAGCAAGGGTGAAACAAAGACAAGCGGAATCGATTTAGAGACGCACTGTGAGTCGGGGGAACAGGTGGGGTGCTATTATACCCCGCCTCATTCTCATCCCACTTCCGACGGATCGCGTTCCTCTTATTAAGGAACTCTATAGCGCACTTGCGGATCCCGCCTGCAGACCGGTCCAGTAGAATGAATTTTGTGTTCGTTGAGAGCTCGTGCCA
>JASZXU010000090.1:0-41402 GCA_035521515.1 Phenoliferia sp. Uapishka_3
ATGTAAGGGAGGGGAGGGGAGGAAGGCGGCGAGATGAGAGGATGGAGGAGTGGGTTTACGTAGAGTTCGACTAGGGAGCGAAGTTCGGTGACGTATCTGTTGCCAATTTTCATAAGGTCAGTTGAAGATATTGATAAGGGGAAAGTAACGATTTGAGTACCTCTCTTCCGAAGCGACTACTTCCCATAAAATCTCCTGTCGAGTCCTTTCCCTTGGACTGATGTTTTGTACGAGGTCGTCGTGAGCTAATTCGGACCAGGTCAAAGGTGCCTGTCATCAACCCACAAACACGATTAGCTTGCATAAGAGACCTTTCAAGCAAAGTAGTGGACTCGCATAAATTTGAGATGGGTCCCTGTCGGCCAACCTCGCAAGAGAGGGATTCGCATTGACGCCATACGAGTACGGACTCATTCCTCTTTGGGACTGATACGACTGCCCAGAAGGAGAGAATGACAATGGACTTGTTGTCCTCTCGCCATGACCATGACTACTCTCCGCCTGAGAATGCGAGTTGTTGGCATGCTGCTGCTGCTGCTGCTGTCGTTGAAGAGGAGCTGGTGCCTGAGGGGTGGGTGCGGCGTGTGACTCTGAAGTTGATCTTTGTATTGTTGGAAAGCAGTTGCTAGCTGGATTATGATTTCCATGTCTTGATTCGAAAGAATGTTTTGAATTGAGAGGTGGTGGCGAGAGTGGAGCGCGTTGTTGGGATTGAAGTGTATGAGTTGGTTGTTGTTGATGGTCTGAAGAAGAGGATGTTGCTTCTGATTGATCGTGGTAGTGAACGTGTTTTGATTTCCTTTCTTCGTTGTCGTCTTGATTTGAATGAATCGCTAGACCTAGAGTTGGGTTGTTACGTTGGAGAGTGTTTGGGTTGTACGATTGTCGTCCTACTCCTTCTTGCGGCTGAGGCTGAGGCTGACTGTCCGTCTCGAGTGGGACAGAAGATTGTTTCGCTGGCTTTAGTCCAAACAGTCGTCGCATTCCGTAGTCGTCGTTCCAGTTTGTAGTTGTGGCGAGTTGTGCTGTCGTTTGGGATGTGAGGATGAAGCTTTCGGGGAGATAAGAGCGGACTTAGGACTGGTCAAATGGTTGACCGAATCGATTTGGTCATCCTTTCCCTCTCTCCACCTCGCAACTTTCAAGATTAGAAATGGGAGAACCTCAACGACTTCCTCGTAGTCAGTAGATACTCACTTCCAAGAGCAGTGTTTAAGCTGACACGCTCACCTTTAATCTCTTCAGTCTACCTCGTCAGGTAAGTTTCAACTCAAAGTCGCACCTCTTACCACCACCGAACTCACTTTCCGTTTCAAATCAAAGGCATGGCGAGACTGCATGGTCACTCTCAGGTCAACACACGTGAGCTCACATCCTCCCCTTCTTACTTGCCCAACTCTGCTCAAATCTGACTCCTCGTCGGCTACTTGCACAGCGGCAAATCCGATATTCCCCTCACCGCAAACGGAGAAGCGATGATTTCATCTCTCGCTCCCAAAATAGTCGGTCCAGGTCTCCTCCTCGACCCAATTCACATCCAACACGCATTCATCTCTCCTCGTCAACGCGCTCGCAAAACTTTCGACCTCCTCTTTGCCAATTCAACTCCTCCACCTTCTTCCACGGAAGATTTGTGTCAAGAATGGGATTATGGAAAGTATGAAGGAAGGACCGCGAAAGATATTAGAGACACTTTTGATAAGAATTGGCAGATTTGGGAAGATGGTTGTCCGGAAGGTGAAAGTGCACAAGAGATGAGTGATAGGTGTGATAAGATGATTGAAAAGATTTTGGAAAAGGGAAAGAGTCATGTTAATGCAAAGGGGGAGAAGGAGGGTTGTGGTGATATGTTGATTGTTTCTCATGGTCGTAAGTCCCGTTCCTCTCCTTTCTTTCCTGTTTCAAAGTAGCTAAATCATCCCTCTATCCCACTACACCAGATTTCACTCGCTGTTTCCTCACTCGTTGGTGCGAACTCAACCTCTCCAGAGGTCGAATCTTTGTCGCCGATACTGGTGCCATCTCAATCTGTCCGTTCCCTCTCCCTCCCTTTCTTTTTATCTACCCTGCTCACTACCTTCTCACTATCCCCTAGGCGGATACCAACACCGCAACTTTGATGAACGCTCCCTCCTAGGACTCAACCTCTTCGGTCCCATCTAAATAAATGACCTCATCCCGTCCCTCCCCCGTCCTCGCGCCCAATCAGACTCCCTCCGTGAGGCAAGCAAATAGACTCCATATTATTTGCAACACTCGCTTTTCATATTCATCCGTAGAATAATCAAAAGTGAATCGTCGGGTCGGGCGCCCATTTCCCTACATAACTGCTTCGAAACGAGTCCCCGAGAGAAGCCGAATCATCAGTTCTCTGGGACTTGACCACCCGTGAAACTTCCCTGTCGGTCCACTTCGGGCTGTGATTCTTAGACTTGTTAGAATGATCGTGGAAGGCTTGAGGAGGTAAGGGACTGGCGACGCGCGAAGCTGTGAGCGAAGAAATCCGCTCCCCTTGTAATCAGCTCGATTAGACAGCTTGGCGAACATTGATATAAGTCGTGCTGTTTTCTTTCTCTCGTGAGTTGAATATAAACCGTTTAGAAAATGGCTTCTTTGACGTTGCGAAGTGCACCCGGTGGCTTACGTAATGATTTAAAGCTCGAGCTCGGTCCGCCGTTTCCCTTTGTGCATCTTGTGCTTTGTCTGAGGCTAGGCTATTGGATCGCACCTTGCGCTGTTTGACCTCATACCACACTCACCATGACCTCTGGTAAGTTCATACAATGCGACTGACTGAATCCCTCGCTGAACCAACCCTTGCTTATAGTGCTCACACTCCCCTGGGTGTCTACACCATCCGATGGAATTCCCTCCCCAACTCTCGACTCCCAACTCGAAACCGAGTCACTCATCTCCAAGACCCTAACCTCCCACATCTCAACTTTCTTGCCCCCGACTCTCCAAAAGTCAAACCATCTCAATTTCCTCACTCGCCTCATTCGTGAACCGCTCCATGCAGGCTATACCGGCCTCGACGCTTCTCGACCCTGGCTTTTGTATTGGACACTTCATTCTATGGCATTATTTGAAGCTGGACTTGATCAGGCGGGCAAGAAAAGAGTCGTGGATACGCTTGCGAAATGTCAGAATCCCGACGGCGGCTTTGGAGGCGGTCCGGGACAAATGAGTCACTTGGCGCCGAGTTATGCGGCAGTACTTGCTTTGGCTTATGTGGGTGAAGATGGTTTTAAGATGATTAATCGGTAAGTTTTGCTGGACGATGGGATTTTGAGTAGATGAAGCTGACTCGTCCCCACCTCCTTCGCACAGTCGAGGGATGTACAACTTTCTTCTCTCACTTAAACAACCTGATGGATCATTCGTAATGCACGTCGGTGGAGAGGTAGATGTACGGTAAGCTCAGCCTTTTGCTTCATTACCATGCCACTCAGAGCTCACTCTTTCCATCTCAGCGGCTGCTATTGCGGCCTAACCGTCGCAACGCTTCTCAACATCCTCACACCAGCTCTCGCCCTCAACACCTCATCATTCATCGCCTCCTGTCAAACCTACGAAGGAGGACTAGCTTCCTCCTCCCACTCTTTCTCATCTTCTTCCCCACACTCGGCCCTCGCACCTCCTCTCGGCGAAGCTCACGGCGGGTACGCCTTCTGCGCCATAGCAACTTATACTCTCCTCCGACCATTCGATTCTCCGACTTCTCCAGCTTTTGTTTCCAACCAAGGAACAAAGGAAAAGAAAACGCTTGATTTGAAAGCTTTGACGAGGTGGGCGACGGCGATGCAAGCGATGCCGATTGAGGGAGGAGGGTTTAGAGGTCGATCGAATAAGCTTGTTGATGGTTGTTATGGATGGTGGGGAGGTGGACTTTTTGGAATTCTCGGAGGCCTTCTTGATGAAGAAGCTGGATGTGATGTTGGCGAGATTTACGACCGATGTGAGTTCACCCAAATAATTACCCCGCACGACACCACCGGCAATCAATACTGATCTTAGAATTTATGATGCAGCGGCTCTTCAGGAGTATGTGCTCCTCGTTGCTCAATCACCAGCAGGTGGTCTTCGAGACAAACCTGGAAAGCCAGCGGACGCCTACCATACTTGCTACAACCTCTCCGGGCTCTCCTCCTCACAACACCGGACCATCCAATCCTCAGAAACCGTAGCCAAATTGCGATCATCCTTCCAATCTCCTTTCGCTGCGCGCGTCACGGTCGAAGGAGAACCGGAGGTGGAACTTATTCTTGAGGAAGGTGAGACTGAGGAAGACGCGGAGAAGCGCATGAAGGAGGTTTGGGCGCGGGCGCTGGGATGGGAGACGGTGTCGAAACTCATTGTTGGTGACCCAGAGGAGAACGAACTGGTAGGTCTTTCTTCGAAGGATTGCCCATCTTCATGCTTTATGACTAACGAACTCTCCTTCCAGATCGCGACGCACCCCATCTTTAATCTGACACAAGGCGCCGCCCGTGAGATTATGCAGTATTTTTACCGCCAGTCTGAGTAGAATCATTGAATTTGTCTCTGAGTCAATATCCCGTTGTACATCTCGAACAAACCGCATCGAGTGCCCTTGAACATCGCACGTCAACATGTAAACTTTCACAACACTTCTTCCTATAAGTCGAAGCCTCTTTCACTCATCTCAAGCGATCACGCTTGCCCTGTCCCTTCATCTCCTATCCATTCCTTACAACGCTTCCTCTGAGTCTTACCAGGGCATTCGAGCTTCTTACAAGTTGTACAATGTCTCGGCGCCCTCCGTTTCTTCATACCCACTCCGGGGGAGCTCCCTTCGCCAAGTGCAGACGAGTCCAGCTCGCCCGATTTTGAGTTGTAAATGTCCATTCCAGAAGAGCCATATGGTGCGCCCGGATCCCGATATTCCGTCGTTGCCGCCATAAAGTCGGCTGCAGAGTATACTCTTCCGCTGTCATTATGCGCTTGCTGTGGTAGAATGCTCTGGATGAGAGATAGCACAGAGTCGTGGACTTCAGCATCGGTGCCACCTGCAACGACGCCGCGATGGTAATTTCCTGACGAGTGGTCGTTTTGATTTTGATTGGACGAGCTAGCTTGCGTAACACCGTTGCTGTTACTGAGGTGGTGATTGCTACCTGGAGAAGCGGATGAAGTGTGGTGCTCCTCGCTGCGAAAGTTGGCGAGCGCGGAATATGGCCCTCCAGCTTCGTCGAACATGTGAGAAGAGTTCTCGTGATCGTCGAGGCTTCCTTCGGCATCTCCCTCTCCCTCTTCTTCTTCTTCGCCTTCGTCCTCATCTTGCGCACACTTGAAACTGTCGTTGGTCCGCAGAGAAGAGCTTCGTCCTTTCGACTGGGGGATCCCGCTCGCCTGCTCAGCGCGGAAATCTGGACACCAAGTTCTCCCACCTCTCCCACGACATTCATACTTTCCACAGTGCCCACATTTTCTCGGTCCTCTCTGCCTGTCTTTGCCCTCACTCGTGAGAGGATTTGTGAGCTTCCAAGACGCAAGGCCGACTGGAATCCCTCCTGGCGGCTGCGACGGAACGTGGCTCGCTGTCGGTTGACTCGGCTGGTAATTCGCGATGTAGACATAGACGGGTCCCGGCTCGCTGTCGAAAGTCGAAACCGGAAGCGGGCCATCAAGCTTGCGCTTGCGGTCCGCCGTTTCCACGAGCTGGAAAGGCCCCGACACCTGCGGGAGAGAACCGAGAAGATCTCTCGGAAGGAGGTTCCTGAGGACACCAGATACGCCAACCTCGGCTGCGACTGGTGTAATGGCGGTGTGGAGAACACCCTTGCCTTTGTAATCAGGCTTGGACGAGAGGGCGCCTGAAAGGGAATTGAGGGCGGTCTGATGTGTGGAGAGTTGCTGAGACGAGTGGAGGTGGTGGTATGGCGGGCGAGAGGGTTCATCTAGGGGAGGATGAGCTTTCGGAACAGAGTGGTGATGTATCTGGCCTTGATGGGGTGCTGGTTGGCTGACTGGCTGAGGCGTCTCACGAGCAAAGTACGCGATGGCGGCCGATGTCGTATCAGACACGGGAGGGGACGGAACGGCGACAGGTATACCTAAACCGTAGTCTGATTGCGAATACCGACCGACTTCAATAGTTTGACGTGACGGTCCCGCGCTGATGATGCTGTTGTGTCGGCCGTTGTGGTGGTCATGTCGGGGCCCTCCGACCAAGGATGGGTCCACAGGAATGTCCCCGGCGAATGCGTGAAGGTCGTTGCGACCTTGTGGTGTGTGATGAGAAGTAGATGGTGAAGGATGGAGGAGTGAATGTTGAAGCTGAGGCGAGTGCAGACCGGCAAGAGGGTGGGGCTCCAGTGGTTCACCCGTTCGAGCGCGCTTGTGGCCGTCCGGTGATGGGCTGAAAGCAATCGTTAGCTGGAATGCGACTTTCCCAGACTAGATAGTAGGCCTTACGCCTGACTACCATCATCTTCGTCTTCATCGCCGGTTCCAAAGTCAGCGTTCGACTTTCGGCCTCGAGGTCGGCCAGCTTTGTGACCGGGCTTGTTCTGCACCACGAGCATTAGCTTGAGTAACTTCCCGAGCGGGGAAGAGAGGCACCTTTGATCCCTTGGGCCTTCCCCGCCCACGCTTCTCGCCAGTTGGGTCGGACAGCGGCGGATAATCATTCCACGGGTTGTCGGGGTCGAACGAATCGATCGAGACACCAGTGTCTTTCGCATCCTTGAGCTTGTTCTTCGAGCCTATACCAAAGTAATCAGATCAGCTCGCATGCAGTGTCAAACACAGTGCGCTTCCAGCAAACCTTTGGGCCTTCCCCGGGCGCGAGACGGCGGACTTGCGTCGACGGAAAGATCCATCAGGATACGTCGACGTCTGCGCTACTGTTGGTTGCGGGCTGGGTGCTCCGCACTTTCTTCGCCGGAGATTCGACGCGTCGAGCTTTGTTGATTATGAACGCGAAACGGTGTGCCGTTAGGACGGCGTGGGGCAGGACTTAGTCGATGGTAGAGGGAATAAGGAGGGGGTCAGGGTGTCGGAGATGTTCACGCAAAGTTCACGCGTGTGAAAGGATGCATCTCCCGTAATTCGCACTGCGAACCTCCTCCACTTTCAGGTTTGTACCCAGAACACAACAGAACACAGTACTTTTCTCGCCACCGCCGCCATGAGGGAGAAAGTCGGCTTTGTAACACTCCGACTCGACCCGGCGAAGCGTCCTCGTCTTGGGGAAGCAGCCTCCGCAGTGCCTCCGCTCAGCCCTTGTGATTCTCCACTCTATGGACGAATTGTTGTCAATGGAGACTATATCTCTGTCTTCTTGTGTGCGCTTGTTGGTTTCCCGGGAGATCGGAAACCCGACCAGCATCGAAAGACGAGGAAATTAGTCACCTTATTCGAGCCTCGTGACGTTGATGAGCCCTCGACTTTATCTTTCTGCCATCATCTACTTACTTCGCCCGCTTACGCAAAGACTTGAACCCCGCCGCTCTACCCAACACTCTGCACTATGAGCTCAAGCTTCACCCGACTTGTCGTCAAGTCAGCGGGTGTCCTTGCACTTGAGCAAGCGCCAATCCCCGCACTCTCACACGGCGAAATTCTGATCAAAGCGAGTTCCCCACCCCCTCCGCGTGGGATCGTTCGAAATGATCACTTGCTCACTCTTTGTTTTCTCCGCAGACGCGAGCAGTTGCGCTCAACCCCACCGTTAGTGCTCCGCTACCAACCCAGTACAACTCCACGGAACATTGCTAACGAACTAGCCTACCATCAGGATTGGAAGCACCTTTATTTTGTTTCTCCACCGGGAGCTGGGCTAGGCTGCGATTTCTCCGGGACTATCGAGAGCATTGGCGAAGGCGTCTCCAAAGTGGCCGTTGGAGATCGCGTAGCGGGCTTCGTTCATGGCGGACAATGGCCAGGAGTCGGATCTTTCGCGGAGTATGTCAAGACAGAGGCGGCGCTCGTATGGAAAGTGCCGAACAGCACGTCTTGGGCGGAGGCCGCCGCTATGGGAGGCATTGGGCCTCGTGAGCTTTCTGTTTTCGATCCGTTCCTGACATCGTTTTCTGACGACCTACTTTAGAAACGGCTGTCCAGGCATTATACTTCCGCCACGGCCTTCCCCAGCCCACGAAGCCGCTGAAGACGTCCGAGCCTTTTCTGGTTTGGGGTGGAGCTACTTCCGTTGGGCTCTGTAGGCCCGCTTCAGTGTCTTTCTAGAGTTAAATCTGAATGACGATGAGCAGATGCTGTCCAACTTGCCAAATTGTCTGGGTACGAGGTCAGTGGGACACCCGAATCGTATGAGACCCTCGCTGATTTTTTAGGGATTTAGGTCATTGCGACGGCCTCTCCAAAGAACTTTGAGCTACTGAAGAGCCTCGGTGTTGACGCTGTCTACTCATGTGAGCCCAGTATTTTGTAGTTACGGAAACCCCGCGAGGTCGTAAAGTTGACCCTGCCGATGTGACACCGCAGATTCCGACCCTCAGACGCCAGAGCTGATCTCAGCGGCGTACCCCACTCTATCTCTGGCTCTGGACACGATCTCGGAGCCTGCTACTTCCCAGGCAACCTCGAAAAGTCTCGGGAAGGAGGGCTCGACCAAGCGAAAGATCATTAAGCTCTTACCCGTGCAAGACGGGGACAACGCAGGACTTGATGTGGACCTCGAGACGACGCTCGTCTGTGAGTGCTCTGCGATATTTCAGCCGGAGCATGATTCGTTGTCCTGACAATCTCGGTTCACCAGACACGGTTCTTGGTAAAGAATTCACGATGAGAATAATATTCCCCGTCAACGCGAAGGACAAAGCGGATATTACCGCCTGGTTGGAGTACTTTCCTAAGTTAGTCGAGTCAGGAAGATTCAGGAGCAATCCAATTTGGGAACAGGAGGGAGGCCTTGTCAAAGTTCACGAGGGGCTCGAGCTGCTCAAAGCAGGAAAGGTAAGTGGCCATTTTCACGTCTTCGCACTGCTGTCGCTCAGTTGCTCATAATTTTCTTATTCTGTCAGAACTCGGCGCAGAAAGTAGTTTATACCCTCTAGGCGGTTCAGGCGGTTTTCTTACGCTGGAGAGTCGATGAGTTATCGGTCCATCGGAATGTACTGGTATTGAAGAATTATTTTGACTGAGAAGAATCATCAAGTTGTTGCATATAGGTCCTGGTCAAATCACGAGGCTGCTCCCATACTTTACTTCGCTATGCGACAGTATTGCTCAAACATGTCAGGGTCAACGATTCGCCGAACGTCGCTGACGTCGAGTCTACTGCCGCATTTGTAAGGACACCTAAGCCAGAGAGAAAGGGTTCAATTGAAGAATTCCATATCACCAGCACAGGCGAGAAAAACTGACTGAATGTCGCATGACCTATCGTCAAGGATACGGCTTTCGACAGAGTTCAAGAGGCACTCGCGACACACATTTATTGGATGCTTTCGGCAACGCTGCGTAGTCGGTTCGGTCGGCTGAAACGATGTATATGTCAGCCTCGGATACGATACGTCAGATGGAAAAAGCCGCTGCTCACAAAGTTGTGTAGAGGGGGGTAGCTCATACAATAAGTGCAGTATTGGGTCGAGTCGTCGTTCAATGTCAAGCCAGCTATAGCCTGAAAGGCGGGAGGAGGCTCTTCGAAGCTGATCGGTTTCAAGTATTTCGTATGGTCGTCATTTGATCCTAGATTGCCTGCTGGGAACTCCGAGTTTGTCGGCAAGTCGAGGGGTGTCGACGTCGCGTCTGGCGCTGTCGGTCGCGGGAGTCGGGTTGACCATAGGTTGTCAGACGAGCTCGAGGTGGTGGATGAGATGGATGATCTTGTGCTACGGACGAAGGAATCGGGAGGAAGAGGATGAAGAGGCTGTGTAGGTGGATTTCGAGCGACAGCCGGCGGTGGCAAATTTAACTCGTTCCAAAAGTCGTCGGACGAGTCGAGGGATGACGCCGGAGAGACTCGTGGATGCGACGAGTGGGCTTCTGATGTTGGAAGCCTGTGTGACGTATCGTCGTCCATCGGCAGTACCAACGAAAGCGGTGGAGCGGTTGGCGGGGCATAGGCGGCGTTCCATATTTCATCCTCCGACTCATCGTCACTAGAAGCTTCTGGCCCAAAGATGAAGTGGGAAGGACTGGAGGAGATATTGCCTGGAGGTATGGCGACGAGGGATGCTCTGGCGACACTATTGGTGATATGTCGATGAAGTGCTCCTCCCGAACGACGAATGCCCTGGGGTTCCGACGATTCAAGGATCTCCTCGTCTGTGGCAAGGACTTGAAGCGAGTTTTCCTCGCCACCATATTCTCTGGTATTGACTTCTGCTTGCTCTCGAAGGCTTTTGAACATGTCGAGCATTTCTTGCCGTGTACGCTCGACCTCCTGCTGAATGAGGTACGCATCCTTCTTGGCGTGCAGTCCACACATTAGATTCACTTGAGCGATTTCGGACTCCATCACTGTATCTTCCATCCGGTGAGTGTCCAATCGCATCAACGTAGAAAGAGAAAAGAGAACTGACTCCGCTCTAGTTTGTCGCATTCAACGGCAAAGTCGTCCGCCTTCAATAGTCGAGTGACGAAGTTCTTCTTGTGGTGACTTGTAGCGATCCTGTGAATCCTCTTGAGTACCCTAGATTAACGGAGAAAAAAAGATGTCAGCCCCCCCAGCCCCCAGCTTCAACCCACTCGAATCATCTCAGACCCCCTGACTGACAAGTTGAGGCTCGTCGCCAGTTCCATGAAGGCAGAGTCCTGACTGAGCCCACTCAGACACTCCTCTTGCTCTTCCAGTACACTCTGTAGTCGAGAGACTTTGTTGTTAAGACTGATCAAGCGAGATTGGTTCTCGGCGGCCTACAAATAAGTCGACGGTCAGCGGGGGATTACGCGCAAGGAAGTCACTCGTACCATTTCCAAAACCTGCTTCACTGAGTTCGCCGTCCCTAGAAGAGTCTGGAGCTTGTCGAGTGCACCGCCTGCCAGATCGAAAACCATCTCGTTGATTTAGTACGACGCCGAGCCAGAGGTCGTGAACAAGGCGAAGGCACGAAGTCGCGAGTGGTGGAAGTCGAACTCAGCGCAAAGGGTATGCTTCTAATCGAGATACGGACTCAGAACGAGAGAAAGTGCAGCTCCAGAAAGACTGAGGTTGAGTAGTACGCATATCACGGGGGGCTCATGTCCGGACTTCCGGTGAAGGGCGTTCGCGTTGTCGCGCACGGTGCACGACGCGCGCTTGCCTGACAACGCGCCTGCAGACAACATGGCATCAGCTCTGGCAGACGAGAACGCAGACACATCGGATGCAGAATCAGAGCATCAGCTTGGTCACGCAATTGAGGAGCGCGACGACTCACCGGGTGCAGGCGCTCAAGTTGACACCCCAGAGCGCGACGATTCAGAGGTAAGTTGCAACTTCTAAACCTGCGAAGTGCTCAGCCTGATCAGCACGACTGGACGCTTAGGCAGAACGTCCGAGATCAACCAAGCGCGCCTCCGCCACCCCACGCTCACCAGCAATCCCTCGTGAGTGACCCGCTCGGCAGCCCAGCTCCGCTTCCTAGGTCCAACTGATTCAGATCGTCTGTCTGCAGACCTTGACTCGAACGCTGCCGCGCACCCGCCAATATTTCAGCCCCACACCGCCAACCTCCCAGAATCCTCCTTCGAGTTCTACTCAACCCGCAATCACCCTATAAATAAAATCAACTATCGCTATACTCCATGCGGACCTTCAACAACCCCAGGACTACCTTTAGCTATCCACCGTGTCATCGAGGGGCCTCCTCGAAACGTTCGCTTTAGCTGGGAAGACCGGAGCTCTTTCGTGCTTGTGACAGAGGACGGGAGGTCAATCACGGCAGAGAAAGGATGGAGAGCTGCCCGAGCCAATGTTCCTGTGCGGGAAGGTAATTGGTATTGGGAGGTGAAGGTGGATCGAGGAGGAGGTGACGGCGGCCGCGAAACTGGCGGCGTGGGAGAAGGGAGCTGGGCGCGAGTCGGAGTAGCAAGAAGGGAGGCACCACTCAATGCTCCGGTAGGCTTTGACGGGTGAGTTGTACTCTGATGACAGAGCAGGACCCTCCGTTAACTTGCATCAACGCGCACAGACACTCGTACAGCTACCGAGATCGCAGCGGAGACGCCATTACCTTGGCCCGACCAAAGCCCTACGGAAAACCGTACGGAAGCGGATCAACTATAGGTATCTACATATCCCTCCCTCCTCGCCCTTCACCAGGCGACGAAACCGACCGTCGAAATCCCGCCAGGATCGTGCGAAAGCGAGTCCCTATCCGTTACAAAGGCCAACTCTACTTCGAGTCACTCGAGTACCCGTCAAGCAAGGAAATGGAGGATCTAAACGCGGATCCTGCCAACAAAGCCAAACTCGTCGTCGAAGAGAAGAAGGCTGCCGCCCCTGGAACAAAATCTCGTCCGCCTGTCGCGGACCTCACACCCCCGCCTCGACCACTTCCACGTCTTGCACAGGCCAAAATTGCTTTCTTCCTCGACGGAGTCTGTCAAGGAGTGGCGTACGAAAATATCTACGACTTCTTGCCGCTACGGCTTCATCCAGGCCAGCGGAAGAAGGAGAAGGACGTTCGCGAGAATTGGCACGACGACGGATTCATGGGATACTTCCCTATGGCTTCGGTTTTTGGTGGCGCAATCGCGACGCTGAACCCAGGGCCGGATTTCGCTTTCCCGCCCCCCGTGGATATTGAGGCCGCGCTGAAGAAAAGTCCACATCCGCCCACTACGGAGCCGCTGGTGGAGCCGCCGAGAAAAAATGAGGATGGATCCGTTGATGCGAGACCTTGGAGGCCGCTGTGTGATCGCTATGCCGAGTCTTTCGCCGAGCAAGCTACATTGGACGACGTCGACGAGCGAGAGTCAATTCGGGTCTTTTACGAAACTCAAAAAGCAGAGGCGGCGGAACGGGCCAAGGATGCCAAAAAAGGGGGACTGCTGGGGCCTTCAGCGGCGAAAAGAGTGAGGACTTCGGCCGCAATATCAGGTACAAAGCTGTTGGCCGAACTGGGCGCGGTGAAGAAGGAGGATGTAGTTTCGGTTGGATCGCCGGTAGGGTCACCACTAGCAAGCCCTAGACCATCTAGCCCGGCTCCTCGTCCGAGTGGACTTTCGGAAACAGTTACAATGGTTGATGATAGCAAGTCCTGGCAGCCGAGTAGTGTTTTGAGACGCCGAGACGAGGAGTTGGTCACCGACGAGGGCGTCGTCGCTGCAGGTGCAACATAGCTCGTGGGCCCATGCAAAGAGAGAGTGCTCTTGCAGTAACACCACGCTATCCACGTTTTTTTGACTAACCCGAGAGTCGTGTGCGCCACTCCGAAGTTTGAAACAACTCTAACATTGTCCCCACGCAAGCCGCCTGTTCCGCTGCCAAACTCTCGTAAATCCTTCCCGTGTCCTCCCCCATCTCCAACAGCGAGTGAAACAACTGCCCTTCGAAGCACTCATGCGCTGGCCGTATTTCTTCCACCAGGTCCAAGGCCTCTGTAAGAACCGACATGTGGAAAAGTGTTGTAACGAGGTCTGCTGATAATTGGATACTCTCCTTTCGAGGTGGATTCGAAGGTGGCGCAAGCTCCGATCCACTTGGTGTTGAGCTTGCAAGAAGGACGGAAGTAAGAATGGCGGACAGGATAGCGAACCGAGGCCACGGTCGAGGTGATAGGCGTTGAATATGGAGGAGGGCTACGAGGAGTGGAAGGTGCGGTAGAAAGGAAAAGGGTGAATTGAGAAGTTTTGATGGAGCTTTGAGAAGGGTTAAGTAAATTCCTAGTCGAATCTCAACCGAGGACGATAGAATTGAACCGGGTGGTAGTGGCGTAGGAAGGAGACTCGCGAGGGCTGGAACAGGAATGAGAGAAACCACTAGGGAACCTTGTCGCCGATTGTGTTCCTTGATTTCAGATCGTGAAAGATGAAGCTCGTGATTGAGCACAGCGTAGATTGCGAGTCGAATTGGGGCGCCAAAGACGGAGGAAGGGGAAGGGAGGCCAGGGTCGTCCACGGGTGTCGGAGGATCGCAGAGACCGTGCTTGAGACACACCAGTATCACGCTGCCAACTTTCCCGCGTCTGAACCTTTCTAGGTACGCGGCTCTAGAGGCTGCTTGTGACGGACTGTCCCCGGCATTGAGATGGAGGGGAAACGACGGCGACTCCGTTTCAACGGGCCTGAGCTGGTAAGAAAGTGCCGATCGAAGGAGAGTGGCCACCGTCACTTCCAGGTCAAAGGTCTTTCCCTGAGCCAACTTCCGAATAACTGTCCTTATGATAACCTCCAAATCGCCGGCCGTTTCGGTGGGAAACGAAGACGTTGACGCTAAGGTTCGCGCGACACGCTCGAGACTTGCAGCATCCATATCTCCAGGGAAGCGCGGTCGATTATTGGGAAGGCTTAAAATATCTGAAAAGTTGGAATGGTCGTTTCCAATTAAGGCGGCGAAAACGGGAAGGTAGGTGGGAGGGATGGAAAGCAGGCGGGCAGTGGCGGCTGGGGTGAAGGTGGTGAAACGGACGGAGGGGGAGGAAACATCGAAATGGATGCCGAGGTGTGTTTTGGTATTTGGCCCGTACTCGAAGGAAGTGAGTGGCACGTAACCTTTCCCGCATGCAGAGAAGATAAAGTAGTCCGAGTCTGGGAATCCATCAGGGCGGTTAGTCACCTTGAGGCAGAGCTGGAGAAAAACGAGGTAGTACCATTCGAAGCAGCATATCCACCGAGTCTCTCGGCCATTTCGGCCACGCAGGCATCCGCTTTATGTGGCAAATGATTGAGTAGAAGCGCTTTCGAGACGCGAACGCGGCGAACACACCTTCGAATTCGGCGAAGTGAGTGACAGTGCCCAGTATTCTCAGTTCCGAAAGGACCGCAGATAGAAGCAATATTGGGAGTCTCTCCGCCTTCCTCTGAACCCAATATTTTCCTCGCTCATATTCGGAACTTCGAAAGTAGGTGATTGATCTTTCAAGACGTTGCTGAGAGCGGTGGAGAGCTGTCGCAAGTTTCGATTCTTCGTAAGGGCCTTGAAAATAGTCATTTTACAACATGATCCAAAAGAACAAAGTAAAGGGAATCAGCCGAAAGGTCGTTGTGTCAGGGCGCAGCGACGGAGCTCGGCGAGGGACGTACCGTCAAAAACAAAGATCGCCTCCAGTCCAACCGACCGCCAGTAGTTGACATAGCAGCTCAGAAGGACTCGATAGTGGGAGTAGTCCCCTCCCCGGAGCGAGTTTGACAGGGCCGTGTGGTACAAGAACGCCAGCGAATCAATGACCAGGGGAGTCGGAGGAGTCGCCGGTGTATCGTGGATTTCAATTTGGCCAAGCGAGCTTCGTTTCGATATCCACGTCGTTAGCCCGTGGACTCCCATCGCTTAGGGTACGAGGGCGAGCGTTTGAAACTGCAGGTTGAGGGCGAGCTGCGTGCGATCGGAGTCGATAGCTATGGATCGTTCAGCGGTGTACTTTGAGGCGTGAGGAGGGGGATCGACGGCGAAAGCGAAGAGATAAGGAGCAGAACGGCAATGCATGGAGATGAGCGCCTTAGGCCATTGGGGGCGGCACTCTTCAAACGCGGGAAAGATGCAGAGACAACACGATGCGATTCACTTCTGTTCTTAAGTACGCTTTCTTTAACAATCTGGTGTCGCGTTCTGCCTCCGTGGGGGAGTGCTGAGGTTGGCTGAGGTGTCCACAGCGTTGCCTTCGCTTACCAGGCCAAAAACGGTGCTCGGCACTAAAAGAATCAATTTCGACACGCTCAATAGAAGTTGGTGTTTTGGGGTTGTAAATACGAGGTTGATGGTGCTCCGAACCCAGGCCCACCACCGATCATTAGGTTTCCCATCCCAGCCAAAATCGGAGCAGCCTCTTCTTGCTGCTCCTTTGCAGCAGTCTTTGTCGACAGCTCTTTGATTTTCTTATCCAGCGAGCTCAGCAAGTCGGCTTGGTGTCTTTGCACAGTAAGAAGATCTGCGGAGCAGCGATCGTTAGTTTCAGTCAAAATGAGCTTCGGATGAAAAGAGAAAGTTTCGACGAACAAGGCTGCGGGAGTTGATGTTAGCAGTCTAGCACGAATACAGGAAAGTAGCGAAGAAGACTCACCATGGTGAAATCGTTCAAGCCACTGCGCCATGACAAGAATTGGGCGGCGTCTGGTCGGATCAAGTCGTAGCATACGTAGAGTGTCGCGGTGTAGCACTCCTTGTTTCCAATATCACTGCAAGAATCATCACGTCAGCCACAGCACCAAAAAGGAGAACCGGATAAAACCGACACAAAGTAGGTGAGAAGCTCTTCAGCGACGTCAGTGCTCTGTGATGTGGCAGCAGTCTCGATGGCGTCCTTGAAAAGCTTGTCTTGCTTTGAAAGCGCGATTGAAACTATCGAACGACTTGCGTCAGGAGACGCCAACGATTCAGAATTGAGGATCAAACTCACGTTCCCACTTGCTGTTTTGCTTGTAGAGGTGGGCGGCCACTGAACGACAGATGGATTAGCAACGACGGAGGCAAGGAGAGGGACGTTAGCTCACATCGCCTGAACTCCAAAAGATCGTGCTTTTCCAAACGAGCAGCGAGACCAAGGGAGTCGAAAGCGTCTTGGGAGTCGGTCGAGTTTCGAAGTGTCTCGTAGTCCTCGTCCTCAATAAGGAGCTCGTTGTAACTTTCGTTGACAGCGGGAATGTTATTCTGTAGTCAATGAACCTGATCAGCTGACGATACACGGATGACGGTGGCTGATACGAACGTGTTGGACGGCAATGAGATACGATTTGATCACTATGATATAGACTTCAGTTCCGCTGCTGCAGGGGTATTCCGAAGAAGGCGTGACTTACTCGGCAGCTCATCAGCCTTCTGGAACATCTTGACAACGCGAGTGTGGTCGATACGAGCAGCCAACACACTGAGAAGGTCGTTGAGCAGCATTGGTTGCTCTTGCAGGTAGTGATTGAGAGCCTGCTCGTGATTTTATCAGTACTAGTCCCAAACATGATGGGGCGCAGAGCCTTACCTTGTAGTAGATCTCGATGTTGGCGACCTTGACAACAACCTCTTTGAACTGGTTGTGCTCCCATGCGTCCGCTGAGCGCTCCATCATCGCCAGAGCGGCGTTGTCGAACTCGTCGTACTTGACGTACAGGAACACAAGCTCGGACCAGAGGTGGGCTTGCTCGCAAGCACGAATGACCTTGGGAATGTCTGCAGCAGTGAGACGTCAGAAACAGAGACTCGAATGACTGGGGGGTTAGCCTTACTGATACGGGACCAGAAAAGCTTGAGGTGCTCCATGAGTCGCTCCGGTCGATACTGGAAGAGCACCTGTTAGTGGTGCTCCTTTACTGTCACAAGCGCGAGCGACTGACTTTAGCGTAGAGGACAGACAACTCGGTGAACATGCCCATGTGCGCCCGCTCGAGCCCGAGACCGGCCTCAAGCAGGGAGATGAGCTCATCCGTGTAGCCAGCGTATTCGTAAAGTTGAACAAGTGCCTAACGGAAGAAGATCGATCAGTAATCGGCTGGGAGGAACGAGGAGCATCGTGACGAACTGTGAGCTCTTCAGCGTGCACGATGAGGTTAAGACCACAGATTTGCGCGAGACGGAACTCCTTCTTGTCGATACAAGCCGCATTGACTTGCTTCCATACCCTGAGGTAAGCAAACATGTGAGCTTAGAATTTTCGAGCTCCAATCAATGAACGGCTGGGAGTAAGGACGCACTGTGTGTTTCCAGCCTTCCTGGCAGCATCGACAGCAGCTTGGTTCTCGCCAAGGTAGATAAGGGTGGTCGCAAGTCGGGCCCAGTTGGAGATGCTTGAGAAGAGGAGACGAGCAGCATCGTAGAGTCCGGCATCAAAGGCCTTCTCTCCGGCCAAAAGTTGGTCCGCGACGTTGGTCATGGCGAGGAATTCCTCCATGTCGTGAAGGCGATCGGTTCTTGCGTAGGCGAAAGCAAGCTCAGTGTCGATAGCAGGTTCACGGAGCGTCTTGCGAGCCATTTGGAGGTAGCGGACAAGGTCATCATGCTTGGCAGCTCGGGAAGAGGTCTCAATGACTTCGAGGTAGTTGCTCGGGTCATCAGCCTTGATGTAGGAATCGATGGCGTCCTTAATACGGAGACCATCGAGCTGAGCCTTTCCGAGGCGACTCCAGACGGCAGGCTCATCAACCTTGGTAGCGTACTGCGAAGCGCGGTCGATGCTGACGATGTACTCGACGAGAACGTTCATCGCGTCGAGGTGCTGGTTGTGCTTGCGGAAGAGAGTGAATGCCTCCTCGTACAGGCCCTGCTCAGTTGCGATGCCGGCAATCTCGTTGACGTCGAAGCCATCAATCTTGTCGATGTAACCCATGACCTTGCCCTTGTCGGCACGGATCGCGGTGAGGAGCAACAGCTTCTTCAAGTTCGAGTTGTCACTGAACGCTGATGGCTCGAGGACGATCTTCTCGAGTAGCTCGATAAGCTCAGTCGGCAAGTCGGCGGAGAGGAACGCCTTCACGGTGACGGAGACGTCCTCAGGGTCGGTTGACTCGGGAACGGCGGTAGCAACGACCTAGTCGCAAGCAAGAAATATCAGCATCTGTCCTAATCCGATTGCGAGCTGTTCCGGCATACCTGGTCGATGAGTTGACGCTTGTGGATGTTCTCCGAGTTGAGGACCTGGGCCCAGAGTTCGAGACGTCTACGCTTGACCAGGTATCGCGCCTGGTGCTTGAACATCTGATTCTCGTTGGTGATGAGGATAAGCTCATCGTCACAGAATCCCTTGGCGTAGGCGATGTAGGCGAGGTACGGATCGCGCTTCTCGCAGTACTTTCCAACGACGAGCGGGTCGTAAACCTGTTAGAGGCGGCAAAGTTTAGCAAAGATTCAAGTTTGAAGAGAAAACTGGAACGCACGTTGTTCTCCTTGAGGAACGCTTCCGGGTTGTTGTTCGAGTCAATGTAGATCTTGGCGATGGCATTGTAGATAGCGGGCTCTTGCTGGCCGGCAGCAATTTTCGCCTCGAGCCAGGGAAGGATGAGTTTGAGCCTGTTACGCTTCTCAACCTCATCGACGAGTTCATCGACTGGGACCGGGCCGGTGACGGAGGCGAGGAGGGCCTTGATGGTGGTTTCGTCACAGTCGACATCAAGGAGACCGCCAATGACTTGAGGTGTCCTCGCAGAGTTGACGCGCTGGACGTAGACCTCGATGAAGTTGGTGAGGCCATTCTGGTAGAGGTACAGAACGAGGTCGTGGACGTAGTCGAATCGGTCGCAGACGATGATGAGCGGCAACTGGTCCGCGAGTTTTGCCTCCTTGAGGAAGTTCTTGACCTTCTCCGGGTTGTAAAAGTTGCTTTCGCGGACGATACGCTCAACCTCCCGAATTTGGCCCGTTCGAGTGGCGGCCTGGATGTACTTGAAGTGCACCTCGGGGTCCTCGCTAACGTTGACGACGGATCCGAGGTAGTAGTAGAGACCTGTACACAAAGGTTAGGTCAGTGCGGCTTTCTTGGAATACGTGTTTGCCCACTCACCCTCGAAAGTCTTGAAGGACTCAAACATCTCGATGAGGCGGACGGCTCCGATGAACTCAGAGTATTTGGTGGCGGCCTGAACGACGACTTGGAGGTTCTGGCGAATGTTGACGCGAAGCATCTCGTTGAAGCACTCGAGAGTTTGCTCGGTGGTGAGTTTGCCGAAATAGTTGACGAGCCACTACAAAATCGAAGCAAATTCAGCGGCCGAGTGAAGAATATGATAAAACGAAGACCCACGTCGGCTGCGAGCAAGTTGGTGTGAACAACGACTCGCTTGATGTCTGCGATATCTTCGTAGTGCTCAAGAGCCTGTTTAAGATGGACTTTGTGAGCACACCAATTGCGTTTCGAGCAAAGAAGCACCGAGACTAACGCGTTGAAGGAGTCCAGCCTTCTCACAAAGGTTGGCGATCCGGGGGCGGTCGTAGTGAGAGAACATTTCGTTTCCAAGGATGGCATCCGCAACTTGGGGTGCGTTCACAAGATTCATTTCGAGAAGACGAGTCTGAAGAGCTCCTTGCTCGGGACGGTTTTCCTTGAGGGCATCAAGGAGGAAGGACGTCGCTTGCTGGATCATGTTCTGTGACATGAATACGTCGACGACCTGCAATCAAAGTGGCGTTAGTCGCAGTTGAGATCATGCGTAGAAGTGGAAAGGAAAGAAGACGTACTCGCTCGACATCGACGAGAGGTCCGCTTTCGTCGTTGACAAGCTGGCCTGCGAACTCGGCTCCCTGATCGGGGTTCAAGCGAGTGATGTGTTGAAGAAGGGAGGCGTAGTCGGGAGTGTAGTTGACACGCTTGGAGTAGACGATAATCTTGGCGAATTGGCCAGTCTCCGCGAAGCAGGCGCTGGAAAGAACTTAAGATCAGAATCGAGCACACAGAGATCCAGATCAATGAAGCAAAACTCACACAACCTTGTTGGGCACGTTGGCCCGAAGGTACACGGATAGGGCAAGAGTCATGTCGTGAGTCCTGACAATATCTCCAAGCTCCTCGCTGCACTCGATCTTGTCTTCCTTGAGCCACTTTTCTAACAGCTGCTTCCTACCCTGAACTAAGACGGGCCTCGCGAGCTCCAAACTCTCGTACTTGTTTAATTTTCCGCGCTCAAGCAAGATGCCGAAGTATTGCAGGATGGGACTGAGTTGACCAGCCTGAACTGGGACACCCTTAAATGCATCAATGGTCTGGGGAGTGCGGAGGATTCCTCGGGGAGAGTTGGCGGCGACCTTGGCGGCCTCGGAGAAGGAGCCACTGGCGAAGAGGTTGGAGAACTGGCGTGTGTAGAGGTCGTCGGCTCCGGGAAGGTTGGCTCGGCTTGCGAGGCGGATGGCGAGGTCGGGGTTGTTGAGGGTTTGGAGAATGTAGGGAATGATGGTGTCATCATCGACGGTGACGGAAAGGACTTGTCCCTTGCGGTTGACTCCAATGATACCGCTCGTGGACTCGTGCTCGCACGTAACGAACATGGTCTCGCCACTGATACGGTTCATGTAGATGCACGTTCCCGTCTCGAGATCGTACAAGTGAATGAATCCGTACTTGGTGACGAGGTAGACGATGCCATAACGTTGCGAGACTTGCATCGCGACGGGGAAGTCGTTCGTGGCCTCTGGAGGAAAAAAGACGTCGACAGCCTTCTTGGCGTACACGGGGTTCGACGCTTCGTGGTCAATTTCGACAATGTGAAGCTGTAACAAGAAGTTTGGTAGGTTCAGTGAAGTCTCATACGTATTATCCTAGCAAGAGAATGTACCTTGGCTCCGGTGGCGGTCCTGACAGCAAACGCGAAGAGCTTGGTGTCTGACGTTCCACCTTCGAGGCGCAATTTGGCAAAGCTCGCCGCGTGACCTTCGATAGGCTGGGTGACTCCACGCTCGCGAGAGAAGAGTTGCATAGCACCCTTAACCTTGAAGCCGGCCGGGTTCGTCGTGTTGGAGCTAATACCGACCAGAACGTACCACTTGTCATCATCGGTGACGCGGTAGTTGATAATCTGGTTTCCAGTGAGGGAGGCGTGACGGTCAAAGACCTTGACTGGGGCGTCGGAGGTCTGGGTGTCGGGTGCCGAGGCGGGAGCGTACGCGCACCAGTGATACACGGCGGTATCGGTAACGATACCAAGGGTAGTGTTGGAGATCCAAGTCCAGAATACGACATCCTCGTGAATGAGGTGCGATTTGACCTTCTGCTTGAGCTCAATGTTGAAGATCTGGAGCTGGCGTTGAGCTGCACGCGCCGAGGTGAGGTGTCGGAATCAGCTGCGGCTCCCGTGACGTTCTCCTCGTAGCTATTATCTTTACTTACCTCGAAGGGCAATGACCTTCTCTTCTGGGTGCATGATAGCTGACTCTGCCGAGATTGGCCTTCGCATAACATTGTTGGCGTCGTTGAGGTCGATGATGACGACCTGTTTAGTGCCATTGACTTCCTCACGAACACAAATGAAGCGATCCGACTCGAGGGTGAGAGTAGCGAAGCCAATTGACGTTGGCTGGACACCGAGTGCTGTGAGCTGCAACGATACAAGCCGTCTGTCAGCGCAAGTCCTCGCGCACGCGCCTGTCGCCCAACACCTCGTTCTCCAGACCCCAATGGCCCCAAACATCCTCATGTATGTCCAAGAATCATGACTGAGCCGTGAGACTTACCTGGCTGAGCTCGGCAAAGCTGATGGGGCGTTCAACGGCCATGGTGCCGAGTGGACGTGGAGGGGCGGAGGGTGGAGGAAAGAGGAGTGCTGTTTTTAGGTGTGATTAAAGCCCCGCTCGCTGAATCTTCGGTAAAGCACGAAATGAAGCAAGAATGAGTGCAATCCGGATAGTTATGTACGGGTGGGTAGCTCACGGAAGGTCGAGCTGGGCGGTGGTTCGGTCGGTTTGGCTGTCTCGCGCTGCGTTACTTCTGCGAAGACGGCGCAAATCTACAGAAGTTGTTCTGAGCGGAGGTTTTGAGATGTTTGCAAGGGACTAGCCTCGTGCGATGGAGCTGATTGTTGATGTACGAGCGCGTAACGAAGCCGGCTCTGAGCACACTCCGGACGCTGGAAGCATCCAAAGTCTCAACTTACATTTCGCACGCTGTGCTGCTGAGATTCGGCTCAGTTCTTGTTTTTATCCGACCTTTAAAATGCCTTAGATGTAAAGATTGCCTGTTCAGGAGGCAAGGAACTCGCTCGATCCAGTTGAAGCCGAGCAAGCAGCCTGTTGAATACGGTTCCGACGCCAGCAGCAGACGGATATGATTTACCGCACACTACTAGCACTACTAGCCATCCCCAGTCGTTCCATCCTCTTCCATAGTACTTAACAACGAAATTGACTCTGCGCGCACCCTAACGTTCGCAGCCGCGAAGAGTACTGGACTCGAACTACCTTCCGGTGACGAAGGTCGTGTAACGGGCGACGGATTGGAAGTGGTGCTCGAGACACTCGATCCCGATGGACGATGTGTCCTCCTCGGTGAGCTCTGCCGTGAGGGTGGTCTCGAGCTCGTGCTGAGCGTCCGGCTCCGACCTCGTTCCGTATACTCTCGTCGCGCCCAACCTTCGCTCTCCGTGCTACCGTATCTTTCCCTCTCCTTCTCCTTGTCACTCCCACTTCCGCTCCCACTTCCTCCACCGCCCGCCATCCATCCAAACCACCTCCGCTTCTTTCGATCACCACCCCGAAGTCCATCCGTTCTCCGTCGCTCCCACTCGCCACGATATCTCTCATAGCCTTCCCGAAAAACAGCGCTGACGCGGGAGCTAAATATCAGCTCCCCTCGCGGGTTTTGCGCTGGGGGTATCGGTGCTAAAGGGACCCCGCGAGCAGCAGCCGGTGGGGGAGGACTCGGACCCGGTGAGCGAGTGACTGGCGAGCCTGGAGGAGATCGGTTGCCGCGAGAAGACCGGATGGATGAGGAGGAATGTGAAGAGGAAGAAGACGTGCGGCGAGAGAGAGGCGCGGAAGAAGGTGGGGTGGTGCTGGTGGTCGGTGGCGTCGTAGTTGCGGCTGCATTCGGAGCTGAAAGTCGCAGGAGGGATGCCAGGAAAGGAAATCTGGCGCGTGTTCGGGTATTGAGGTAAATGTTGAAAGGTCGGAGAGCTCGATTGGCCTGGGGCACAAACCTAGGCCGCGAAGTTGCGTATTAGCAGACGTCGACATGTCCCGCAGATCGCAAAGCTCTCACTTGTACGCATAGGTAATCTTCTCACTGTACATGCCAGTGGCAAAGAAAAGTACCAAGGTTACAAGAGAGACAAGGAGAAGAGCGACGTTGCCGTAGTGGACGAGCGAGTACTGTTGTGCCAGAACAGCGGTCTCAGTATTTTCGCGGTTCCGGTAGCTCGACTGAAACTACTCACGATACTAGGAATAACAAAGACAGTGTACGCCAGGTACAAGATGATGCCGACGAGCGACAGGAGAAACGCTGCCCGAGCGTAAAGATGGCGGAGTCAGCTACACGTCCAGTAACGGCGAGTGTCCCTTGCCAATGGTTCGGATCCAGCTCCAACACCCATCCTGTCAGATCCATGCCCCAATCGTGCCTCTTTCTGGTCACACGCGCCGTGCTCATCAATCGGGGTGCACGCGGGCTTACCTTCATACTTGCGGCGTTGCTTCTGAAGTCTAGGGATATCGCCTCTAAGTTAGCCGGAGTAAGGCCATAAAGCTAAGTACTGGAAAGACGCACCTCTCGGCATTCTGTTTGAGTCGCTCCTCGAAGATGAGGAGGTCTGTAAAGACGCAGTCAGCGGAGACATCCTGATCCTCATCCGAGCCGTCTTGCTTCGACCCAGGGATCTTCCCAGCACAATATATAGAGCCTTGCAAAGCTCTCTTGCGCTTCCCGCTCCCGTAATCAACAGTCCCTTTCATCGCAGTCAGTTGACAGGCTACCTCACCTTTGTAGCTCTCCCGTCCAGGAAGCGGGTGGAAAGGCGCAGAGCGAGCCATTCACCCTCCTCGCGGCGTCTGCACAATCTGAATGCCGTTCTGGTAGTGTAGAGTGGTGTTGGGCGAAGCGGAGGAAGACAAAGTCGTCTTTGACCGGTCACCAGGGGCCTCGGACTTAGGCGTATGTGCTTTCGGAGTTGAATGCTTGCAGCAAATTATTGAATCAAGAATTTCCAGAAAGGCACAGTCGTTCTCACTTTATGGGAACCTCCTCAAACCTCCTAGCGAGAAATTCACGAGACTCGATTTTGGCGCGAAATCTGCAACACCTCGCGATCTACCAAACCACCTCGATATGCAACTTTTATTCACAGCAGTCATTCCCCTAACCTTGAACGAACAGCTCGGGTCCTCCTTGTGCCTGAGCCATATCTCCGACAAGGCTAACCCTGTCACACCAGGTGGCAAGTCGCTCTCGAAGGCCGTCGATCTGCTGGCGGTCAAGGACGCGAGGTTGTACCCACGAAATGGAAGTAGTGGAGGAGACCTGGTCGATTGTTCCACGAATAAGTTTGAGTCTAAGAAGAGAAAGCTCGAGTGTCAGTAAGAGAGCGAGGGATGCGACATGGTGAACATACGAAAGAGCCTTCATCACCAAGATTTCGACTTCGTCGGCGGAAATTCGGGTTTCTGAAGCGATGACGCTAAAAGGCAGGACACGGTCGGAAGTTGGCCGCTTAAAGACAGCCTCGATGAGAGCCATGAGGCAGATCTTTTGGCGAAGGAAAGAAAAGTTCTCTTGCAGAATTGGCTGCAGCAATAAGAGTCAGTACCGCGCCCTTCAAAGAGAAGAGTAGATTCGAAGAACCTCCTGCGCAAAAGCTGGTACGAGAGAATCAAATGTGACGATGTCTCCGGCGTTGAAGGCGTATAATAGGTCTCGGATCCAGGCGTGCGGTGTTGAGACGAGGGATTCAAGGATTGGGTGCATCAACTGTGTAGGGTTGACTTGTCAGTTCGCGGTCTTGTAATGTTCGAGCAAACATAAGCTCACCAGCTCTCCAAAGTTGTAGATCTTTCCAAGTAAAGCAGCGAGGCCAAGGTCGTGTGCCCGCTGGATGCGGTCGCCTGGCAAGAGGTCCATCTCGACGTTGACGCACGCAAGGTATAAGAGTGAGCTCTTGTAGTAGTCTGCATACTCTGCCTTCGCCTAATGCAAATCACGTGTCAGCTTGAGCCCAAGTCCGCCCCAATCCCATTCCGTAGCTTACCTTGAAGTAGTCCCCTGATACTCGGTAGAAGCTCGCGTGCACAGCAAGATCCACGCTGTCCAGCGAATCCAAGATCTTTTCACACTTGTCCATCGCCTCCTTTGTGCCCTCGTTATTTCCCAGTAGCAGCTTGAAGTGCGCCGACTCCATCGTCGCCAGCACATAGGCCTCCCTCGTTTTCGGTGTATCGAGCGATTCAGTAAGGGTGGTAAGGAATTCGAGAGCTTTGTTGCCATCTGGAATTGGACAAACTGGAAGGTAAGTCGGGTTCGCCAACAACAACAGCTGCTCTGACCTACCGGTGAACTGCCGGGCGACGGCAATACCGATGCTCGCAAGCTTTAGCTGGTTAAGCTTGCTTGCGAAATCCTTGATGAAGTGCTCGTATAGGTCGATCTGATATGGTCCTGCAGCTTCGGTCGCGAGGAACGCCTCGATGGTGGTCGTGAGCTGATACCAAAGCCTGAGGAGTTGCGTCAGCGTCCTGCGCACACAGGCGTCACCTCGAGTATACCATCCTTCTCTAGTGGTTTCCGAGGGTCCTGTCCACCCTGAGGTTTCCTACCCTCCCTCTCTCGGAGCCACAAGACGTCACCCTACACCCACAACTCCTGGCGCATCCGTCGCTTTTCCTACCCCCAACCAGTAAAACTCCGAAACCGCTCAGCTTACTTGTTATCGTAAAAGCGTGAGAACGCCTCGTAAAAAGGCTTGAGCTCAGAGGGGAGTCCTGGGCTGCTGAGCGCCGTGGCGAGGTAGGTAACTGGATACGAAGGATCTTAGCAGGGCTTGAAGCTTTCAGATCGATAGTGCTTACCTGGGTCTCGATCTACGTCCATCGTGAAGTTTGTGAGAAGAGGAGGTGGGGAGAACGGCGTTGTCTGTGGGCGCTCTGACGACGCGTAAGTCGGCGTCCTTACCTTTTCCTTTTTAAGTTCCTATAGGCGCGACTTGGCCCGCCGCACCCCGCCTTCCGCCTACTTAATCGTCCTGGAGTTCAATCAATAACGTGAGCACCTGCAACTCCGGCTACCTATCCTATCGCCCGAATCGCTCATCCTCCGACGCTCCGACGCGCGCGCTACAGATGTCTCGACAAGGAGCACGAAGTACGGCAGTACCAAAGTTCTACCTTAATAAAACCATCGAATCCTTCGCCCAGGTGCGCATTCTTCTCAGCACCATCCCGGCCAAGTTTAAAGCAGCCACGCAGGATGGACAACTCGCTAATTCTTTGTCCCTCGCAGCGACCCTCCACCCCAATTTCTCTTAAGCACCTGATAAACTTTGGCACCATCCGATCAAAAACTCCCGCAGAAGAATCAGCCCGAATCCTCAAAGGCGGGAATTTCCTTCGCACAGAACTCCCGACAAGATTGAGCCATCGTCTTCGGGATATACAAAGTCTACCTTTTGTAGTGGCTAGTCATCCGAGGTTGGAGTTGGTGTATAATATGTACTTGGATGCATTCGAGGGGTTAGTCCGAATTGACTTCGGTATATCTGAGAGGGGAGAGAGCTGATGATTATTCGGGAGCGCAGGATCCGGAAATTTCCAGTGTTGAAGACCCTGGAAGACAACGATGCTTTCTGTGCTTTCATGCAAAGCACCCTCGACACCCACCGTTCCATCATTCCAGAGCTCGCAATCGGGTACGTCTCACCCCACCTGGCCCTCTTCCCCACCGCTCACCCCGCATTTGATTCACAGAATCGCCGAATCCTCCCCACTCCACCTCCCACCACCAGCTCTCGATACATTCATGACGCGCATGCTGCGTTCCCGAATTTCTCGTCGAGTAATAACAGAACAGCATATCGCTTTGACGTCGCAATTTCGAGAACGACAAGCAGGAATTGGGAGGGGCTGGAAAGAAGGGGGAAGAGTTGGAGTGGTGGATACTGTGCGACCGGCAGATACGGTCAGACAGTGTGTTGAGTTAGTAAGGGTGAGGGGAGGTCCGGAGGCGGGAGTGGAAGTGAGATTGGAAGGGGATTTAGAGGCGAGCTTTGCGTGAGTCGGCGCTTCTTCTTTTCCTGCTATTTCCCAGTGGCTCATCTCAGAGACCAAATCCTGACCGCATCATCACAGCTATATCCCAGAACACCTAGAATTCATGATATTCGAACTGCTCAAAGCCGCCATATTCGCCACAACCTCCCACCACGGGCCCCTCGAATCACGACACCACCCAGTCGTCGTAACAATGGTCGACGGTCCCAAAGAGCTTCTCATCCGAGTATCCGATGAAGGCGGCGGTATAGAACCCTGGGGTGGCCTTTCCGACCCACTCGCCAACCCTTTTTCCTCCACTCCCTCTTCCCCACCACTCCTCGTCTCCCAACGACTTGAAGTCTTCTCCTTCTCACATATGCGGAGATTGTACCTACATCATTCTTCGAACCCACCTCCCCCCGCGGACCCGAATTCAAGTTCGAGTTCGAAGGCGAAGGCGAAGGTGAAACAGGTTTCGGATGAAGTTGGGATTATGGCGTTGAGAAATGTGGGGAAGATGGCGGGAACGGTGAAGGAACAATTGGATTATATGTGGGGAGTGGAGGAAGGTGGGGAGGAGATGAAAGAGGCTATACGGGGACTGATGGACGTTCAAATGAAGAGTGGGATTGGATTGCCGTTGGCGAAGATGTTTGCTGAGTGAGTCAAAGTCTTTTTCCTCTTCGTTGTCGATTGATTCTGGCGGAAGAGAGAAAGAAGTAAAGCTGACGTGGTTCTGGCGAGCAGGTATTTGAGTGGGACGTTGCAGTTGCATACGATGATGGGACATGGGTCGGATCAGCTGTTGTCGATTTCAAAGTTTGGCCATGCTGCATGATGAAACAATCATTGATGTTGTACCATCTCAAGCCGTCAGGAGACAGTCTCCAATTGCAGCCGACTCTGCCGCTGTTTCCGTGCCGGAGCGATCTGAGCCAGGAGAGAGATGCGCCGTTTCAATTCCGAACAGTTGCGGCGAGGTTGTGAAGTAGATGCTTCATTCGCCGAATCTTACTGGATTTTTGGAAACTCAATGCTGCCTTTTATCTCCCATACGTATAGCTAATGCGATTAGGTATTCAATACCGGCAGATTCGCCGCCTCCTAGCGCGATTGTTGGGGGTGATTCTGCTTAATTTGAAAATCAAGCTTACCTAGCAAGATCTGAGACTGCAATACGACTCTCGGCGGCCGCCTTGGGAAGATCAATCAAGGTCGCTATCGCGAGAGCGCTTCGCGGAAGGACATGAGAGGACGTATTAAAATTCCTTCTTCGCCCGAGCTTCATCGAGTCGAGATCGTATCAGCTATAGCCGCGATAAGATCTGTTTTCCCTGCTCATACACTCGATTAAATTTCATCTGGATCTTCTGCCTTGTGGTCCGTTCATCAGTTTGACGCCACCGTCCATGCTTTTCTGCGGGCGCGGCAGTCAGACATCATTCCTTATTAGCCGGATTGAAATCTGACAGCATTCGCTCAGACCCGATATATGAATGTTATCTCTGGAAGAGGGAGCAACAGGTAGAAAAGTGTGAACTTCGCAACGACGAAATCGCCCGTCCGAAGTTAACGTCCGCGAAAAAGGGCTCTATCAATGCTCACAACTCAAGTCATAAATACCGAAAGTGTCAAAGCTTCTGCGTCTACAGCTCTGAGTCGAAAGCAAAGTCTTCGTTCACATCCATCAGTATGCCCCGGAGCAGCCACCTCCGCTTCAAGCTCCGTTCTCCTTCTTCGTAGCCATATACTCCTGAAACGTCACTGCCTGCATATCGCGAGCAAGAACATCCTCTTTCGTGATCGGGTGGGAATAATGGAATGGAACGGTGTGCGTATCGGCTGTAGCACGAAGTGTCAGCGAGACGTCGCAGAACGTCAAGTGGCGCCGACTTACGCCAAATCCAGCTGCCATCGGGACCTAGGGGAAGTATCTCATCAGGACCCAGAGGATCTTCCGGGTAAGTGGTCTTGAAGAAAGGCTGGTTGAATCACGATGCACGGTGAGAAACATCAGCTGACAGTCCGCAAGTTTCAGCGACGTACGATCCAGCCAGGCTGGGTGAGCGCCCAGCCGAGTGCGTAGTCCCCGTGGTAGGTCGGGTCTAGATAGGATAGACTATCAGACCACTTTTCGCTGGGAAAGTAACGTTTGGCGCTCACGGTAATCCAGGCGCCTGATCTTCCAAGGCTCGTCGACGCTATTGCGCCCAAAGTGGTTCTCATAAATCCCGCCTTCCCACCTATTGAAGATTTAATGATCAGCTCCTGGAAACCAAACAGATAAAAACATCGACTCCACCATTGACGAGGTACAGTTGGATTGTTGGCGGGGTCTGTCGGAAAGTCCCTACTACGTCCCGCTGTGAAGTAGAGTCGGATGAGAATTTGTCGCTCGAGGGAGTTAGAGCCAGATATTGGTCTAATTTACCTTGCATGAAGGTTCGGGCTCTCATCTGCAGTCAATGTCAGCTAGTCCAATATGAGGTCCCAAGAATCACCCACCTTCGCACTGAGTCTGTCCGGGGCAACATGAACAATCTGCTGCATGAGGAGGTGGTCCAGCAGGTAGCCCTTTACATGTCGCAAATGTCAGCTTCGTGGATTTTTATCGGTAGCCAACGGCACTGACCGTGATGGGTCCATTCTTTCCGCCGACAAACTTATGCAAACAGACTTTGAGCGCTACGAACAGACTTAAGAATGCGAGGGAGAACATTCACCTTCCCGCCAAATCGCTCGACGAAAAGTCGATGGATGCCCTTCTCTCCCTTCCACACACTGCCATGGAAGATAGCCATACCGTCCTTCTCGAAAAGGTCGAAAACCTGCTTGTCTGATGCGCAAGTCAAGAGTGAGCTACCTTTCGTTCAAGGCGCGCGCAATCTGAGCTCACATAGACACTTGTCAAGATCTGTCACATTTTATTGGTCAGCGAAGCTCTGACAATCAAGCTAGAAGCTACTCACAATATCCGTAACTGTAATGGAGGTGTTTGAGTTCGTTGATGTCTTCCGCGACTCCGAGGCGATGAGACAGGGTTGTGATCAACTCTCCTTGCGTCTTGAGCTGCTGAACGAGTTCCTTGGTGTTCGAGTCTGACATCGTATGAAAAGCTGATGCTCAATGAAGAAGAAGATAGGGTGTTCTGACTGAAGGCCTTATGAGGCGAAAGCGAAGCGGGACCCCCACATGGGTAAAGTTATCTCCTCCTGCCGAGCGCCGAACGAGCTAAAATCGTGGGGCTCCGGTAAAATCACGGCTTACTTGGGTATATTTACAACTGCGAACCGGGTATACGGACAGCATTGACTCCTTCGACTGGCCTCTTCCCCTTGTCCACCTTCGTTTCCACAGTGGTGTTCATCTCTGCCGTCTTCGGCAATTGCGGCGGGTCCGCCGGTAGGACGCTCAAGACTTGTCCCATGTCAGCAGCCAAGCTAGCCATACGATCCTGGAATCCAACGAGAACTCGGAGGCGTTCTTCGATACCAGCTCGAGTCAGCTGCGAGAGCTCGCGAAGCTGGTCTTCAGTCGGAGAGGAAGGGACGAGAGGTTGACTCGATAGTGGTCGGGGAGTGTCGAAGAATGGAGGAGTGAGAGCGGGGGGCATGGAGGCAAGAAGGTTCGGGTAAGAAGTAGCGAGTGGACTGTCGGGATTGAACAGTGGTATGAGCCTCGGGTATCCTGTTGGGGCAGTAGACCTTGTAGGTGTCGACTTGTGGTCTGTAAACGAAACTGGCGAGGGAGATTGCGTTGGTGTTGCGCCCGGAATGGTCGGTATTGAATTGTAGTAATTTTTGAAGGCCGTGTAGTCAACGGAAGTGGACCGCCTTCGACCAGTGATTTCCGACGACGGCAAAGACCTGATCTCCGGGGTGGGCACACGCCCAGCACGTCGCTCGGCGGCCTCTAAGGCAGCTTGCCGCGGCGATGGCGAAGCTCGCGGAGGGGTTGATGATTCGACAGTGCCCTTTTCCACGGGAGAGCCATTGAGCCCATTCGGGGCCACATCGTCTGAAGTGGACGAGGGAGGAGTCGAAGTTGATGTGGCGTCTGTCCCCACTGGACGGCCTGAAGCTTCCGAAGCATCCACCGGAGCAGTTGGTGGCGGCGGGATTGGTCCCACCCAACGTGCCTGGGTCTGCTGCTGGAGATTTGCGGGAGAAAGTGTGGCAGCCGCTTGAGCCATCCTAGTTCGAATAGTGGCGAGTCTTTCCTCGAGGTTCGGCACGCGCGCCGCATGTGTAGCGGTCGGACTGCTAGGCTGGCCAGGTCGCGAAGATGATGATGGATATCCTCCGTAGGCAACACCCCTCCACCCACCCGGTGGAGGATGTGAAGGATGTCCTGGCGGATGACCGTATAGTCCCGCTTCTCCAGAGGGTGGTAGACGGTAGTCGGGAAGAGAGAATCGAGCCAGCGGATTGTCCTGCCCAGAAGCGGTTCTCGAAGGACCACCTGACGAGCCCGATCCTGAAGCTGAAGCTCCCCCGTCTACGCCGAGCTCATTCGGCAACGTGCCTCGACCGACCGGTGGCGTTCCTTGTTCTCGCGGAGGAGGGGCGAGGCCGCCAGCTTGAGCGCCAGGAATTGCCGGACCACCAGCTTCAGGTGGGAAGGGGAGTCCAGGGAATACGACCGCGAACGCCTCGCGACCAAGATTTCGAGCGAGGTTGATCTGCGCTTGACGAACGACATCGTCTCCGACTGGAGGACCTCCTCGCGCGGGAGGTACTGCAGCTGCAGCTGCTGCGGCGGCGGCTTGTGCTCGAGCTTGATCGGATGCAAGAACTGGACGGCGACTAGAAAACAAAAAAGTTAGCTCACATCAAGAAGTACGCAACAGGGGATTTGTTCGCACCAAGTTGGACAACTTTGCTGACGCTCGAGCCAGCTTCTGAGGCAATGGAAATGGAAAACATGTCCACAGGGAAGCTTTTTCGGAGTGTCGTTCGGGCCGGATCGTGGTGGGGCGGGTTGTGCTGGCTGAGGTCGTGGAGGCGGAGGAGCCTCGCCGTCGACGGCTCCAGGTGCAGCAGGAACTGGCTGAGGACCACGGTACTCCATGTCCTCGCGACAGATGATGCATGTTTTATCGACCATATTCTCCATCTCTTCCGCAGTGGCGTCCGGATAGAGCGAGTCCATGTTGCGCGTCGCTTGTCGATATCGGCGAAGGTCGCGACACTTGAGAATGAACGAGCGGAAAGTGAGGTAGACGTCGCGAAGGATATTGAGGGGAAGACCATAGAAGGTGAGGATGAGACCGAAGAATGATACGTAGGTCACTAGCTTAAAGAAATCTGAAGTCGCGGTGGGGCGTAAGAGTTCGTGTATTCCGTGACACCAGTGGGGGCAATACGTGAAAGTGCGTACCAGTGGCAAGGTCGACGTAGAAGACGTAGATTGATTTCTCTTCCCAGGGAACTTCCGATCGTAGGTCCACAACGTTCAAGGCGTACTTCATCGTTGTGCTCCAGACCATCGCCAGAAGAATCATGTACTGTGGCGGCAAAACATAGTGAGCACGGGAAAGTCTGAAGTCCAGGAAAGCGCATACCTCTGAGGCAAACATGATCATGACTGTAGGTCCTTCGATCAAGATGGACTCGACTGCGAAGCCGAGCAGCAAGATGTCTACGAACCAAAGGATTGAAAGCAAGGCGCCCATTCGGAGATGGAAAAGGCGAGGGATGTTCGCGGATTGTTCCATCTTCGCTCCATACGTGTGTTAGCGAATAGAGCGATATGGGGACCCAGAAAGAGGAGAGGGGGACTGACCAACTCAACTCGGTCGCCCGCGAGCCAATGAAAGACCTTGAGAAACAGCAGACTAACGAACAACAACACGAACGAGCTGTCAAACTCGTCCTTGAAGATTGTCAAAGCAAGTAGCGTCTCCGTGATCGCGAACCAACCGCGCTCCTGCAGTCTCTACAGCTCGCACCAAGCGTCAGCAAGGCGTCAACGCCACTCGCTCCCGTAGACGCAGACGCACCTCGACCTCGATCATACGAAGCTCCCCAAACAGAATGGACTGTAGTAGTTTCCCAAACAAGACCGTCTGGTAGATGCCTTGGTTCCAAAGAATCTGTGTGGGGAACAGGACACAGCAAAGTGACGACATGAGCACGGCATTCCATCGGGGTACAAGAGCAAGTTGAAGTTTCGGCTGACCATCATACATGCATTGCTCTTGCTGAGGTAGACTGCTGCCGAGTAGAAGTTTGATCGCTGGCGAAAGGCGTGCAGGACAGTGTACGCGAAGATGGCGGTCGATGCGATGCCATACGACTGTAGCCGGCTCAGTTGGAATCGATCTGCCATGACCGGTTATGGTGCTTTCGCCTCTAAGCTAGTGGTGGGTGTATGTCCGATGGGCGACAGAGGGACAATGTTGTGTTCGGAGACCCCAGTGCGCAAACCACGTCACTTGGCGAGGGGCGCTCGGAGGACCCTAGCTCAAGCGTGGTTACCCTGTTAAGCTGGTGCGGAAGTCGAGAGTAACTCCGACGTTCGATTTGGTGCTTCGGGCGCGCGAGTGCAGGACAATGGTTTCAAGCAGACAGTACGCGGGAGCGTCTTCAAGTCAAGCCAGCTGCAGCAGACAGCTATGTCCTCCGAAGCCTCACCATCCCGGGCTTCAAAAGAAGAACTGTGTCTTCAACTTCATCAAGGATTGTCTATTTGCAAGCGCCAAACAAAAACTACAAAGACGGATATTTTCTAAACTTCATCCATCGCCACTCTCTCGTACTGACCGGTGCCCTTAGCTCGCGGGCGCGAAGGCGAACGCACGCGACTCGAGTCTTTGTCCTCCTTCTCTCTACGTTTCCGTTCCCTCACAGCGCGTTGGACTGCAGATTTCGGTCAAGTTTACTCCCCAAAATACAAACGGAATATGAAGAACTCACAACCACCATCGGGTACTTCATACAGCCTCGTGTAGTCTACCCCCAGTTCCCTTCCTCGATTCCAGAAATCGGCACAATTCCTCCAGACGCCCAGGTCAAACGGATTGGTGACCTTTCCTGCCTTCGCGAGGCCTTCCGCCGCTTTACCCTCCGTGAAGCGATCGATTCCTAGAATCTTGAGAAGGAACGCTCCCTTTCCTTTCTTTTTCTTAGCTCCACCATGATCACAAGCGGGTCCATGTACATGTCCCTCGGCGCCTCCACCATATTTCTCGACGAACCCTTGTTGGCCAGCAGCGCTAACACCGGGCTTGCCTCCCATGTACCCGAATCTGCCAACGTTCGAGACTTCGAGGGTGGTCATTTGGCGACAGATTTGCCAGAGTTGAGCACCAAGGAGGATAATCGTCCAGGAAAGCTGTAGCGCGGCCCAGGCAGTTGTGGCGAGTGCGAAGGTGTCGAAGTGGGACGCCGTGCAGAGGCTGGTGGGGAGTACGCAGGCGGTCTCTGCAGGTAGCTCTGGGGCGTTCTGGGTGTAGTCTAGGTTGTCAAAGTTTCTGTTATGAGCATCCCAGCCGAATTGAACGGAGATGAGGACGTACATGCGACAGAGAGTCGAACGAAGCACATGATTGCGAACACGAGGGACGTCACGAACAACAGGAATTGGCGATGGTTGTTGACGCCAACTGCGAAAGAAGTCCAACGTCAGCAAGATGAAAAGCGTCGAAAGCACCGTGAAATAAATCTACCATCATTCCAGACCCAAGGACAATAGCTATCGAGTTCAAGTCATGTGAGCGGCTTGTCGGTCAAGCGGATGAGAGGGAAGGAGCTGACTGGTCAAAGCGGGCAGTGCATCGCTTTGTGACGTGCGAGTGCTTCGAGCGGAGTGGACGGCGAGTCTGGTAGAGAAGAAAAATCTTAAGAAGAAGAAAATAAAAAGGCAAATCACAGATGTGCGAGCGTACAAGGCACGGGAGGCAAAAGTTCATGCCGTTGAACGAGCCAATCTCGACAAGATCTTCGACCATCTGCAGGTCTTTTAGCATCAGCTATCTGCGAGCAAGAATGTACCGTACTCAATGCTTACCTCCTTCATCTCAGCATCGTTAACCGGGAATGGAACGTGTCCTGGATCGAGTGTAATCGCTCGGAAGAAGTTGTAGACGCAAGCGAGTGCTGAAATAGCGAAGAACAGATTTGTGATCGCAAGCCCGGTCGTCCCTGGTTTTACAAATCAGTACCCTGATCTCTTTTCTTTTCTCGCAAGCTGGAGAAACTCACCATTAATGTACCTCGTAAGCCAGACGTAAACCACCCAAACGACACTTGCGGCAATAACCGAGCATAGGTAAGGACTCTTTGTGAGCCTATCCGAGTGATGGGGTCCCTTGATGCCAAGGAGAACCTTCGATACAATATGGTGCATCCCAAAGAACTCGGCGAAGGCGAGTAGTAATCCGCTCCACCACGGTAAGATCGCAAGAGTGTTAAGAACGAGGAAAAAGGTCAAAGTCGGAAGTGCAAAGATGGCAAGGTTGATGGTCCTCTTGGAAAAAGAGACGGTCTCCACTCGGCCGTCCTCGTCTAGTCCAGCTTCTACAAGACCTCGCTTGAAAGCAGCGAGGCTCTTCAGTTCCGTCGCCATATCCTTTGGTGTCTTTCCCTGTTGTTCCCTCGCGGACTGGTCTGCTCCCGCCTCAATCAAGCGTTTGATACATGGAGAATTCCCCTTGACAGCCGCCCAATGAAGTGGTGTCAAACCAGCGTTATCCGCTCGCCTTGGGTCCGCACCGGCCCGAAGAAGGAGGTCCACTGAAAGAGAATCGCCTTGGTAACATGCCCAGTGAAGGGCGGTGTGACCCTCGGTGTCAGACGAGTCGACGGCGACGGGTTGGGAGGTGAAGAGCACGTAGGCGAGGAGAAAGGCAGAGGAGGAATGTACGGCGAGATGGAGGGTGTTGAATGATTGAGAGTCGAGGAGATTTGGGTCGGCGTTGTATTTTAGGAGGAGGTGTACGATGTAAAGGTGTCCAGACCTGCGGGGTGATGAGCGCCTGAGTTAGCGGAGTGATGCGCGCGGCATTCTGGAGTCTTGATTTGGTATAGCAGACAGGATTGCATTCTGGAGCTCTTCCTCAGGTCGGCCGGTCGTCCCCAAGCCAACGAAAGAGCTCGTACCTCCGGTCCGTAACGGCGTACTAACCCCTCGGAAACGCACGGCGTTGTCGTGCGTTACCCTGCGCTCCAGAAGGCCACTTCGTCGTTAAAGAAGTCCCGTCGCCATATTCTCTTCTTGCCGTCACGATCCTTCCCTTCACTCGCCACCCCATAAGCCCGAGAAGCACGCGCAGTAGTGGCGTAGTGTACCCACCGGCGGAAGCACCTAACACGTCCTTCCAAGAAGTGAAAGGGAAGGCCTTGCTATCCAGGATACTTACCTTGCTGCCCAGTGTAGCGGGGTTGCGCTGAGGTCACCACCAACGGCGTCTACGTCTGCGCCACTCTCGATGAGGAACTTTGAAGCGAGTACGTGGTTGTTGATGCTCGCCCAATGCAGCGCTGTGATGCCCTGCGGGTCCAGATCTGTCGCTTTGGCTTGCGGTAGAGTTCCATCTGTCGGGGCGAGCAGTTGATGAAGTGTGGCGAGGTCTCCCGCCTGGGCTGCGACGTGCAAAGGCGGTAGAGGGATAACAGGAGGTGCTTCAGACGTCGAGGCTTCCGGTTCTGGTTCTTGAGGAAGCGGTGACGCAGAGGATAGTGAAGTCGTAGCTCCTTTTGTGGCAGGAACGAACGCCATTCTTTGCACCCACTTTGTTCGGTGAAGAGAAGCAAGTTCCAAACGCGCTTACTTTCCTCCGGAGCCCGGGGCGGCCAGGGGCAAGGAAGGGGCGTCATCTTCTCTTCGCAAGCTTACTCTCCACCACCATAACAAGGCTCGTCAAAAAAGCACACACAATTTTCAGATCTCACCCCGACTACCGCTCCGTCCAAGAGATACTGCTCCACCTCGACGAGCTCACCAAAACGTTAGACATTATAACACAACAACTTCAACGAACTCTACAAACTTTCACTGAGCATATACAAGCTCTAACAGTAAAAACTTTTACCACCATCTTAAATCAGAAAGCTAAAACGCTTGTTTACAGGGAACTGCCGACTTGCTCAACTTTGCAAGAACCCTTCGAGCGCTGCACCTCGACAGCGACGGGCCGATTTGATAGTACAATAGCCCATACATCTTTAACCCAATCCTTTGAAACTAGAATTGAAATGATCCAAACATTGTTTTACCCCTCATCCAATTTGTTGGGGAAAGAGAGAACCTGCGGCGACATGTCGGCTTCACCCGGCAACGTATTTCCTTACCCCACGATCCCACAACAAATCTCCCTCTCATCAACCATCTACAGCATGCAAGAAGACCGTACTCCCTCGCACCTCAAACTCAACGAACTTCCTCTGCAGCGAGGATTCAACTCAATCTGCGAATACATCGCAATCAACCACCAATCGCTCGCCCTCACCACGGCATCCATTGCGTCGCACTTCGCTTTCCTCCTCAACTGCACCCATCGAGACCTCACATCCATCATAGATCTCGTTCCCTATAATTCCATCGTCCACCAAACCGCACACGCCATCTCGACCCGCACACTCCAAACTGCGAGTCAACGGATCGCCATTAACATGGATGCATGGGAAGAAGGGTACACTTCTACGGAAATTTCAAACAGATCATACCACTCATGCTCTAACTTTCCAATTTACAGTGCCACCGAAATAGACAACAGCACCAATTTCAACCCAATCCCACAAGCTGTCGTAACAGTCATGGACGCCGACACCACGAAGCTCAGGATGGGCGCCATCTCGCTCGCTCTCGTCATCCAGCAAGCGGATTCCTACTGTGAATCTATCAACGAGATTTATCAAGCCCTCAAAGACGAGTTCCACCCACTTTTCCTCGCCGACAAAAGAGTAATCAGCTCGGAGTCCTCCCTGCGAATCAACTCCAAAATCGAGAGCGTCGCTAGTACCCTTAACGAAGCACAAAAACTCAAGAGCACCCTCGAGGCAAGGAAACAAGGTCTCTTAGCTAGACTGTCTTACATCGATGTAAGTATCACGTCCACGTTATTACGCGAAAAACTTATTGACAAACCACACACCAGAACTCCGACCACACCCTTTTCAACAGTGCTCTCATCCCACTTAGACAGCATTAAACTTTCCTACCCTTTCCTCATTTACCCCTGTATTTTCATCCTGTTATTTCAAACCCTTGTGATGGAAACAATCAAATTACTCAGAACGTACACCCTCTTTGCGAACGAAATCAAACTGCTCCATTACAATACTTTCTCCACAATACCCAACTCTCTCACTCTCATGGCTCCATCACACGAATTCTCGGGAAGCCTTTTATCCCCAACGAACCTGCTCAAACCGGAAAACCAAACCGGCCTGCGGCGACACATAACTTCCGCGATTAGCGCCTCCTCCCCAACCACCAACTCTCTCGCCACCTCTCTCCCACCAACAGCCATGCCAGACAGTACTACTCTGGAAAACGTTTTTCTTCTTTATCACCACTCCTCTACACTATTGGCCGACTTTCCCGCGTCAATCGCTGCCCTTTCCTCCCGTCTTCAATACCAACTCCAACAAATCCACACCCAGCCTTACTCTTTCCTGGCCATCATACTCACTTCCGCCTCTCACAAACTCAACATACAACTGGCAACCGAAGCGGAAAGAAACGAATATATACGGGAAGGATTCAGAAAAGCGTCCGTACACATGACTGGGAAAATTTTGCACGGACTCCAAAAACTTAAAATCTTGAATCACAGGTACCTGGAAGCCCTCCGAAGCATACCACACGAACCAGATCATACTAGGGACTACATTTCTCTGGGAACAGTGGAGTCAGCGGTTCAAATGGCCAACAACGCGATTGAGATGGAGATCGAATGTGCTGAGCAAATCAAAAGTATCATGAAAACGCTAACCGACACCAACCAACTACCTACGACAATATCCACAACACTCGATAATCTCTTTAAATCACTCTCAAACATTCTAGATACTTTGAAACACGGGAAAGAACGTCTGGTAACTGCTAAATCCCACCTACAAGTAAGACGACTGCCCAGCCTTGCCGACAAATCACTGACAACAAGGCTCACCCCCCACAATAGACAATCGACCGACTATGGCTTCTGGCACGAGAAATTAGAATCTGCAGGATTGAAGGAGAGGAAGATCGATCTAAAGAGACCCAACTTATCCTCCGCACCCCAACCTTACAGCCCACCCTGCTATAGTAACCCAAAAGCTTTAGGAATGAAATTACGATCTCTACTTTGCCAGCCCATGAAACTACAGAGCTCCCAAAACAATGCTCTCCCTGTTCCCCAACGAAATAATCGGAAGCGCTACCCGCAACGAATTTCAAACGGCTGCGAAACGCCGACGCCCCAATACAAAAACAGACCCAATACACACTCTTGCTCTCACACAACACCATCCATCCACAACCAACTAACAACAATGGATATCGACCTCATCAGCACGATTTCAGCCCTTAGCCACAACATTACCCTCCTCGCTATGGACTCGTCGATAGCGCTTGCGTCCATACGCATTCGTACTCATGCTGCGGTCCTTCGCCTCTCTTTCGACAGGACCTCTATCGACTTTATCCACACGATGTTCAGAACTCTCAACTCAGCAACAGCCTCCGACGGTTTACACAATTGGGTCTGTATTAAAGACCTCAACGCAATGTACGCTTTCCCCTCACATAACATAAACTCTCAACATACTAATGCTCCAAATAGACTCAGACAGTCTATGACACCCTCAGAAACGAGATCAACCTCAGACGAAGGACTTGAAATTGAAGCTTTCCAAAAAGCCTCCGAAGCCATCACAGTCATCCTTGAAAACACCACTGAACTTCACCAACTCCTCTCTTCCCTGGTCACCAAAATCCACATCCACTTTCCTTACCACGCTCAATCCATCATCACGGAAATCGAACACTTAATCCGACTCGTCAACGATATGGCACAAGACCTTGAAGGAAAGCCGTTGTATTTCAGATCGCTCCCAACAGATGAGGCAGGTCCACTCCGCTACCCCAGACGAAAACAGCTTATAGACATACATCTTAGACTAACTACTACGAACAGGGAATGGAACTACTCAAAGAAATGGTGGAAGAAATGCGTGCGCACCGCAACAACGGCGACACCGATGCCGCAACCTCCATGCAAAGAAGCGCCTTGGGGGCAGTCATCAATGGAACACACTAGAAACTTTGAAATTATACATTTTCTCAACCCCTTTACCAAACAAAAGATACACATCAAACTGCGACCCACGAGCTCGCCCCCTGAAATCGGCTTCAAACCTTTCGCACCTTTCACTGCTAATCGTTACCCCAACACTCCTCTATCTTCCTCTAACCCACCCACCGTCATGTCGAACCCCGAGCTGCTCAATCTCTTACTGCAAACCCAATTCGCATCAAACAGCCTTGTTTCAGACATCACTATCTCTCTCGCCACCATCTCAGGACGAGCTCACGCGGCACTAGTACAACTCCCACACAATACAACCTCCATCCAGTTCATCGAAGACAGCTTCATCGAATTGAACATCAATATGCATAACGATGCAGAAGCATGCAGAACGATCCTTCAGTCCATGAACGAATGGCAAGTACCACCCAACTTCCCCAACTTCCCCAACGAACG
>JASZXU010000091.1:0-41006 GCA_035521515.1 Phenoliferia sp. Uapishka_3
GGAGAGAAGAGCGTACGGAAGTTCTCTTGCACACTACTTGAAAGTGGCGCAGTCTGTAGTGGCGGTCTCCTCGCCTTTATTTGCACTGGCCCACTAGCATCCAACCGCGAAGTCCGACTCGCCTGATCGATCCAATCCGCCGAAGGGTCATCCTCATCAAAGTTCACATCGTGTGGTGCCTCGTCCAAAAGGTTGGCCTCGGTGAACTCTGGGTCAAAGTTGGCCACGCTCTCGTCCGATTCGACGTATGGTTTGAAAGGTGGCGCAATGGCACGAGCAGCGAGCGCATCCCAGTCGATTGAGCTGAAGAAAGCGTGCTCCTTGAGTTCTTCGGCGTCGCGAGTGGCTCCGAGACGATGCTTGGGGTTTCGGTTGAGAAGCTGAGCACAAGAAATGTCAGCCAAGCTGATTTAGACATCGCTATAAGCGGTTCCACTCACACCCTTGACGAATTGCTTGCCATCTTCTCCAATGACACCGCGGGGGAACTTGACCTTGCCGAAGCAGCTGCGACACGAAAGCCGGATCAGTCCAGTATTCCCAATTGCGAATGTGAATCTCCCACTCACATAAGCTTGTACATTTGTTGTGTGTCCTCGGCGTAGAAAGGGCTCCATCCGCAACACATCTCGAACAACAAGACACCAAGGGACCTACGCAGTGGAATCAGAGTCAGTGCGAGCTTCACGGTATCAAAGATTCCGTCTCGAACTCACCAGAAATCGACGAGCTTCGAGTAGCCGTGGTCGTCGAGAAGCACTTCGGGTGCGAGGTATTCAGTAGTGCCGCAGAACGTATTTGTCAAGGCGTCTGAAGGTAAATCGGGCTTTGAGAGACCGAAGTCGCAGAGAACGATGTGTCCAGTCGCGTCGAGGAGGATATTTTCTGGCTTGAGATCACTACAAACGGTTCGTAATTTTTTTAGCTGATGCTGACTAGTCGGGAAAGAGCTGCAGCTTACCGGTACACGATATCGTACTTGTGAAGATGCTCAAAGGCAAGCACAATTTCGGCCGTATAGAACCTCGCACGATCCTCCGTAAACCGACCCTCCTTCTGCAAGTGGTGGAAAAGCTCTCCTCCAGACTTGTAATCCATGACTAGGTACAAATCCGTATCACTCTGGAAGCTGAATTTGAGGCCGAGGAGGAATGGACTGCCGTCACTTCGTTGGAGGATCTTGCGCTCGCCGATGGTGTGGGCGACTTCCTTCTTGGCGACAATTTCTCGCTTCGAAAGGACCTTCATCGCGTAAATTCGCTTCGTGTCCTTCTTTCGCACTTGGAAGACGCGACCGAACGTTCCTTTTCCAATCATGCGGAGGAAGTCGAAGTCGTTCACTGCGATGCCCTTCTTGAGCTGTGGGAGAGGACCTCAGCAGCTTATTCCGGAGACGTAAGCCTATTCCTACTCACATCTAGCTTTTCGTATCGGATTTGGATTCGAATCTCTCCAGTCACAACTTCCTCCGCTCTTGGTGAAAGTCTATGTCCGGCAAGTCATCAGTCCCACGCCTTCAGAGTCGGAGATGAAGACCACTCACGCGAACCACTGATCTACAGTGTGGCCATTTACCAACCTCGGCCGAATCTCAGTCATTCCCAAGAACATCTCTTCCTCAACTGATCGGTCGAAGATCTGTACTTGAACAACGCTCTTCTCGTTCATGACGTCACTGTAGCACTTCCAATCAGCAACCGATTATCAGGCCCCAACATAAAAGACGGCCTCACAATGTAACTTCGTGTTTCCAGGTAGGGCTGTAGGCGGATAGTTCCAGAGAGCTCGCCAGGGCGGCAACAAGAGGAGCCGCCGCTCGGTCGTCGAGTGCCGAAGAGGACCCCGCCGACGGACTGACTGCCATATCAGCGCTATTGCGATGCCTATCCAGCGCTCTCCCGAGTCCCGAGCTGTTCGTCGGAGTCGAGCCCATCGGTATCGATTCCTTCGCTGTGCCATTCGTATCCACTTTCGCGGCGTCTGGCGGTACGGCTGCTTGCCGTGTCGCCGTCGGACTTGATCCACCGTTTTCCTTTGAGATGGCGACTCCAGTCGCCTCTTCACCCTCCTCATGAATAGGTTCTCGACTGACAAACTCATTCTGGTCGAATGATACGACAACATAAGGTCGTGAATCGGCCGAAGGACACGAGAGATGGCGAGCGCTGATTAGCTTGACAGCTAGTCGTCCTTTGGGGACCAGGCCGGTTTCTCGCTTGCGCGCCAGAGCTGAAGGTTGAGTGGTAAAGGAGAAGTCGGGTTCGGCCATACTGACCGCTGTGAGCGCAGTAGTGGACAAGTGGTGGGGAGAGGATGCATGATAAGTCAGCAAGACAATCCTCCGCGCGCACCCTGGCTCCCCAACCCTAGTTAATGTTTTCTGTAGAGATGAGAAGCTTACCCGTTGTTGCCCTTCCACCTGGAGTAACAGGAACAGCTCCCAAAGTGAAAGCAGCAGCGCCGGGAGTTACATCTCCTGGGCCGCCTCCGCCATTTGCTCCGCTGAAAAACGAACTGGACGGGCTAATTGGGTTTGGAGTGAGGTGTAATTGCGAAGGTGCCCTGGCGATAGTTGGAGTTCTGGTTCCACTGGCGCTTGGACTTGCGAGCATTGACGAAGTAGAAGCTTTCCTTGACGGCGAGGTGCCAGCCGGGAGGGTTGACTCGAAAGGGTTTCGCTCTGCAGCGCCAGATTGGGTGTTTGCGCGAGGAGTCAAGTCGGCTGCATTCTGGAAGAACTTGAGCATAATTGCTCGTGTCGGATGAGGTTGATTAAGGGGGTGCGCCGGGGTTCAGTTTGGGTGGAGACGGTGAGAGGGGCCGACGGGGGGCGGCGGAGGAAAGGCGCAGGGACGTCGTAAAGTGTGTGTTTGATCTGCTTCCGGGTCGTACGCGAACGATTCTAGTGCGTGGAATGTATAACTGAGTAGCGATCAAAGCGTGAAACGTTGTCGTTTGTTGTCAGTGGTTGAAGAACAACCCAAACTTGATCCTCAGTCAGCCCAGCCGAGGAAGCCGCGCAGCAACTTAGCCGGTATCATTCAAATCTCGATTCCATCTCCACTCCGCCTTTCTTCTGTCCTTACTTCCTTTGCCCTTCCAAATTTCAGTCATTTGATCCCCCAATTCCTTGAAAAACAATCTACATTCCGCGAGAAACTCAAAAGGATGGCTCTGGTTACCGATTTGTTCAAATCGAACCTCTCGCATACCCAATTTCCGATCGTTCTCACAGCTCTCAAATTCGAAATCCTGTGCTGTACCATTTCTGCATCTCCGTGCTTTTCTTCCTTTCCATATAATTGTTAATAGACGAGCAGACGAAAAGGTGCAGATTACATACAATGGAGGACAGCAACGGGAATGCGGAGCGGGGACTCCGACCATCTAATATCAACGCTTGGCCGACGGACAAGCACCGAGAGGCAAGCAGAAGTCAGCAGTACATATCTAGTGTACATATTTAGGACCAAGTAGAAATGCAAGAAAACTCTGCGAGCAACAGAAACAAAAGTGTCGCGAGCCACCTGCGACGCGCGCTTGACAACTAAAAACATGCAGCGATGCCTTTATTTGCTTCACCCTATCATTTTCCTTTTGAATGACCGCAGCCCAGTTAGACAAAAAACCCACTGCCTCAATTCCATCCTCCTCCGGTGCCCAACCTGTCCTCCTTCTTGGCCCATCCCAACAAACTCGCCAAATCCATCCCACCTCCGCTGCTCTCCTTCTTCTTGACCTCAACAACCTTGAGCACACTAGTCTTAGCCTTCTTCTCTTCCTCCTTCTCCGCTGCCTTCTCTACCACCTTCTCTTGTGGTTTCTTCACCACTTCCTCCACCTCGGTACCGTCTCCTCTCAGCTCAGCCAATAATCCACCAGGTGTACGCTTGTTCCGCTTGATGGGCTTGGTAGGAGCCGTCGGGATAGCAGCGACTCCCTTGGGTCGAGGAGGAGGTCGAGTTTCTGGAGTACGAACTGTACCCAAGTATTTCGATTCGCGACCGCGCTTCCTGAGGGGCTTAACGACGGGTTCGGTAGATTCAGGCTGAGAGGGCGTAGCAGTGGAAGTGGAAGGAAGAACGACTGAGGTGGAGGCGGAGTCGGTAGCTTCCGCGACTGCTTCCGCTTCGATTTCGGCGGCGGTGCGAGGAGCGTGGCGGTTCTTCTTTCGTTTCGATTTCTTGGAACTTTCTTCGACCTGAGCGTCCGTGGTGGAAGTAGAAGCCTCGTCCACAACTTCGCTCTTCGACCTCTTCGACTTTTTCGCCTTCGGTTCCGCGGTGGCGTCCACTTCTTCTGCTTTCCCTGCGGCGCTCTTGCGCTTCTTCGACTTGCTCTCGTCCTTATCTGTGCTCGCGCTATGCTCCGCGCCTGTCTCCTCCACTTCCATGACCACATTCCCATCTGCGTCTCCAAGACCAGCAGCTCTCGCCGCTGCCCTCAACCTGCCTTCCGCTCTCCTCTTCTTCCTCTTGTCTCTCTCCGCAATCATCTCCACTGGGATTTCCACGGGTTTCTCACTTTTTTCATTGATTGCCAATCCCATCGGTCCGGCGTCGAGGACCCTCACTTCTGGAGCTCGTGCGTCGCGGCGAGCTTTAAGGTCGTGGAATTTAGCGTCGAAGCGAACGTCGTTCAGAATTCGAAGGGAGGGGAGCAGGATGGTGATCTGTTGCGTTTGGAAAGCGCGAATGATCAGGAAATAAGAGTCGGAATTAAGACATGACAGCGCACCTTATCCCTGAAAGCCTCGAATCCTTCTTCCATCGCCTCCTCACTGACTTTCGTGCCCTTGACTCCCAAATTGACCAAATTCTTCTGCCCAACCAACGCCTTCAATCCTGTCCAATCTTCGAATCCGGTTCCACCAAGATCGAGAATCTCGAGTCCTCTGCCCTCTTTTCCAGTCTCATCTTTTCCCTTGCCCCAATTTGCGAAATGATCTGGGAGTTCGTTGAGAGTCGGGTTGGAGGACAATCGAATTTCTCGCAGGTGGGAAAGGGATGAAAGATCGGGGAAGCTTTTGGAAGAGACGAGGAGATTGTGGGAGGCGGAGATTTTCTTGAGAGATGGGAGAGTTGTTAGGGAAAGGGGGAGAGTGGTGAGGACGTTGTGGGAAACGACTACGGGAGGATTGACCTTAGCTCGTGCAAAAGAAAGGAATGAAATTCAAGGCACTGAGTGAGTTCAAATCTTGCAAACGGGAAATGTGGGGGCCGAGAGATTTAAGATTGTTGTGCGAGAGGACGAGCGCTTTGAGGGAGGTGAGCGACGCTACAGCGGACGGCACTCGAGTGAGACCACAGTTGCTCGCGTTCAGCACTGTCAAGCTAATTATATCAGCCGGTAGTCGTACGTAGCTCTGCCAATCTAGGCTCACCAAAGAGGCCCTTGAGCTCCTCGACTCCATCCCACGCAGTCGGTCCGTCCAACTTGTTGCCCGACACATTCAGCCATGTAAGGGTCGCTGCCGCATCTTTCACAAACGAAAGGGAGGTGAGGCCGCAATTTGTGAGGTCGAGTTTGTGCAAGCCAGGGTAGGCGGCGGGAGTGAGCGTGGGAGGGATGGTGATGACAGTATTGCTTAGATTCAGGGCCGAAGAGGGGGCCTTCTCCTTTCCTTTCTCCTTTGGTCCTGCTCGAGGTCGAGAAGTTTGTGATGGTCGGCGCGACATAGTCTTGGATGCGGGACAACCCACAGGTCACGCCGCTGAGAAAAACCAAGGCTTATAGGGGCTCTTTTCCACTTTCCTTCTTTCGCGCGAAATGTCGTAGACGGGCCTAATCCCAAGATCTGGGAAGGAATCGGTTGTTCTTTCTTGATAAGAAGCACTTGGGGCTCTTGGGGAAAAAATCGAAACGTCTTGGCCAGCCGGCGAAGCACATTTCTGATGCGCGCGCCGCGGACCGTGAAAAGCGAACTGTGCTTTCTCCGTCCGCCGTTTCGCTTCGTCCAGGGCCGCCTTGTTGCTTCAGACCTACTTCGTTTGAGTCTTTTCGCTACATCTGCTTTGGTAAGACGCTGCTCTACCGCTCAGAGCTACACTCACATAAAACTGCCCGAGCGCTTGGGACCCGCTTGCGCCACGAAGCTTTTCTTCTCTGTCCCACCAAACATTCAAAAACATCTACCTCGATTTCTGACTACCTCTATTCCAGCGCCATGTCTTCGACTTCATCTTCCTCCTCCCGCACCGTATCACCCTCGGATTCACCACTCACCGCGCCTTCCACCGCGCCATCGACTCGTCCCAATACCCCTTGCTCATCATCAACCTCCACCCAAGCATCCTCTCCGTTATTTAATATTGCTCAACATCCGACCCTTCCATACCTCGGCACCTACTCTCGCGCTCCCCTATCCCGCGGTACCGTCGTACTCGACGAGGCGCCCCTGTTCCAACTTGATGCGCCCTATCAAGCCTATCTATACGGAATGGTGCGGCAAGGGAAAGGCCCTACACTTTCGCCGGAGGCAGAGGCGGAAGAAGAGGCAGATAATCTAGATGAATGGCTCAATCGCGAAATTTTGCGCTGTCTTTCGCGGCCTGCGGTTGGCGAGGATGAGAGGAGAGCGTTTTGGGATTTGGCCAATACTGCTGATGGTGAGAAGCGAACGGGTGGAAAGATGGAGGCCTTGGGTATTTTTGGGACCAATGCGGTGTCGTGAGTGTTTGTTTCTGCGTCCTTGGTTGTATGGTGGCGGTTTCCTCGGTGGGACGTGATTCGGGAACGATGGGTCTTGGGCCGGGGCCGGGAGCTGCTCTTCTCATGGATGGACTTTTTAGGTGAGCTGGGGAGAGCTACGAGCGACAGCCGGCTCACTCTCGTTGGAGCGCATCCTGGAAGCGCGACTGCTTTTGGCGCCGTGGCTCCAAGCTCTACGTAACACCTGCTCTTCGCGAGCTCAGGGAGGCTGCCTTTCGCTACTCTGCTCAAGTACAGTACTCCAACAGATTGCCGTCAGATTATTACACAAGTCCTTCTGAGAAGTAACGCTAACACCGCTCTTCGCACCCTGATCCCCCCATCAACCATCGTACTCCCCCACATCGACGCTACAGCACGAACGGCGAAATTGGCGGCCTTTTCCTTACTCTATCCCGGTTCAACTCTTCTTGTCGACCCAACTTATCGCGACCTGTTTGGAACAAAGAGGAGGGTCGGATTGAGGTTCGCACAATTAGAGACGTCGAGGAGGGGGAGGAGCTTACTTGGAACTACTTGGCGGGAAGTTATGAGGTGATTGAATTTTCTCAATAGCTTCAACAATGAGTGGGGAAAAAAGAGCTCATGCCTTTTCGTTTCAGTTCGAATCAAGGCATCATCGGATTGCGTTACTGAAGCAAATTTTTGGCTTTCATTGCGCCTGCACTTCTTGTGCCCCACACTTTGGAAGCTGTCCAAGCTCCCCCTCTTCTTCTTCCCCCGGTCCCAACTCTTCCACCTGTTCCTCTCTCTCCTCCATCCCTTCCAAAACTTACACCTCAGACGCCGACAAATCGTCAGAGGAAAGCGAAGCTCGCCTCCTCCGTCTTCGACATTTGAAGGAGCGATCATCCGGTACGAGGAATGGAGGAGGATGGAGTGAGAGCGTCAAAATGGAAGTGGAGAAGTTGTGTCGGGCGGAGGGACTTTGGGAAGCAGCGGAGAGATTGGCGTCTGGAGGGCGGGGTGCAGTTACATTAGAAGCGTAGAGATCTGTCAGGCAGGGGCGAGCCAGTGAAGTGGGAGGGATAGAGAGGGAACATGCTCATTAGCTGATGGCTCCCGAGATACAAACATCGGTGGAACATACAGAGATGTTTGTCACAGAGCAATTGCTGTGCCGAAATGAAGGACATTGCCGAGCAGGTTCTCGAGCTTCATTAGTTTTGACAAATGCCCACGAAGGAGTCATTGGTATCCTCCCTCTTGATCATACCTGAGTTTGACCGTAACAGCAGGTCTCTAGCAGACTCCAGAGCTTAATGTAACTTCGCACTGGAACCAATCATCAGCATTACCCGAAAGGTTAATCTTTCGCTGACCTCTATAAGCGGAGAGACTTTAAGCTGAACTGCACTGTAACAAATGCTCAACTTTTTCCGTACAACAACGCCTCAGCTTCACCTCGCTCTTTTCCCAGCTTGCAGCACTGGACTGCACTTAGAATCCCCGCATCCGCTGAAAGCGAGCCGTCAATGTTATTCAATACCGAGAAGAATATGACAGCTTACTGATCCAAGCATCAACGAACTTCGCGGGCACGATCTCCGACTCGGGACACACAACCTTAACGCCCTCGTTTCCCTCATCCAAGACCTGCCCCACGAACCCTTCCAGCCCTTCGAACTTCGCTGCCCCAGCTTCTTTCCACGCTCCCGTCACCTCCTTCCCACTTCCCATAATCATCGGTGGTTTCTTATCCTTCTGAGCGCACTCGATAGCGTCGCTCGTAGCCAGAACGAATACTTTCGCCTTGACTTCCTTCGCAGTCCACGCAGCAACGTACGATCCAATTTTAGCTACCACGTTGGCCTCACCGGGTAAGATTCTTTCAGCGCCGATTAGGACGACGACTTGTGATCCTGCCTCGAGAATTGTCGAGGCTAGAGCGGCGTCTGGAATGATGTCGATTGTGACTTTGGTCGCTCCATCTGGGACTGACTGATGATCTACTTGTTGAAGGAGGTCTCCAAGAGTTCCGTACGCGCCAGTAATGCCAGTAGACCCGCTCGCTTTATTCTTCTTCAATCGATCTATGAGTCCCGAAGGCATCGGTGTCCTCTCAACTTCCGGTGAGCTTCCTGGAAGTGGGGTGCGAGGCGGCGCATGTCGAACTGACGTGGGATGCGCATAAGACCTCGAAAGATCCCTCAGCTGTCTAGCTCGCTCGGCAGATGCCTCAACGACTTGATGGATCTGCCTGGCGAGCGCTACTCCCTCGCAAGAAGGTCTCGATTCGGCGATTGTGATTCGTAGGAGGTTGGGTCGCGAGAGCCATTCTTTCTCTTGATCTTTCGACATTGTAGAGGCGCCGGGAGTGAGGGAGGAATAAGGGTGGGAGGAGATAGTGAGGAGGTAGTGTACTAGCTCGCGGAGGATGGTGAATGTTGCGGGGGAGAAGCCGAGGGTAACGATGTGGAGGAGAGGACGTTTCGTTTTTGATGCTAGGAAGCCGGCAGCGTCTTTGGGAACTGGTCGTTCGAGAATTCGTGGGATGGCGACTTTTCCAAGGAGACTGTAGGCCGTCTTGGACCGTACCGTCTCGCGTCCGATGGAAAGCAGGGCTTGCTTTTCGAAGTCGACGAGGGAGATCTTATTATCGCTGACCATCGGTTGAATTGGTTTGAGAATCCGGAGGAGTACAGAGCTGACGATGGTTTCGTGCGTGGGCTTCGCCTTGCGGAGGTAGAAGGCAGCGACGTCCAGCAACCACGAAAAGACGCGGTACTTGAGGACCGCATCTGGAATCTCCTTCGTAGATGTGGTTGGGAGAGGAACGCCTGGAGGCCAGAACTTGAAGGCGTGGCGACCGTACCGTTTCGAGATGAGCTCGAACATCACGTCAAGCACGATTTGGCAGGTGTCGTTGGCGGAGAGAGGAGTGTCGCTAAGGTCGCCGAGGGACACATCCAGGACGGGTGGAAGAGCGACTGAGAAGTAGGCGGTTGAGATGAACTCCTCCTGTTTTGTTTCGGTCAGCATAAGGTCCAATAAGGGAAGACGGAAGAAGCGCACCGGCATCGTCGCTGGGTCATCAAATATAGCGAATCCATCCCAAGTGTGACAATCATTCCCAAGCTTTGACTCCAAGATACGATAATGTTGCAGGTCGTTTTCGAATGTCTTGGGATCTGAAGCTGGGTCTGGCACTGCTTCGCGCTGAGCCCGAGCAAGTTTCAGCCCGGAGTCGGTCTGCCAACTTCAAGCCTTCCCACTCACTCCTTCCCGCTCCGCTTGCTCCATCTCCCATGCATCACTCCAACCTCGCTCGTAAGAATCTGCCGTTCGCCATAGAAAAGCTTCAATCCAAGTGTCCGTCTCCCAAGGGATCCTGGCCGGCATACAAAGGAATGAGCGCATCTCGTCAGTAACATCCGTCAATGCTGGCACACCTCTTCCCTCTCCGAACAAGCCGTAAGTCTTTCCGGGTGTCGAGAAAGAGGTTTGTTGCGAGCATGCGCTGAGACGCGAGCAGTGGATCAGAGGGCAACTTTGAGCCCGCTCCGCCGACAGTTTCAAAGAGCAGGTGAGTGAGAGCTCGACTGTCGGAATATAAACAATTGAGATTAAGTGCTCCGGTGAGGTGGGAAAGTGCGTACGGATCTGGGGGGCCTCCTTTGCGTTTCGAGGCTATTGTAAAGAAAGCGATCTCTTGCCCTTGTCGAGCGTTCATACCTGGTATCCCGCGTGTAACGAAGGTGCAGACGATGATGCTCATCCTGGGGAGCAGAAGGTTCGAGGTAGAGAGTCGGGAGGCGGAGCGTCATCTCCACGGAGCCCACGAGAGGGCTGTGTACCTAAATAGCGGCACTTGTCAAGAGCAGTGACGGCCTTCCCTCCATCAAGAGCAGGTTTGTCGGGAGGCTTTTTGTAAACCAACAAATCTGGCGGAAGAAGATAAACAAACAATTTCGGCTTGGGTCCCGCGGATTTGGCGCAATCTGATTCGCCAACGGGTGTAGACGGAAGAGGAGCCTGCCTGTCTTGAGTCCTCTCTGGGCCGGAAAACTCACCGCGACCCATCTTTGTCACACCTTACCACCCGAATTCTGCTGTAGAAAGCTTCACCAAGCTCCTAAACGTACGTCAAAGCTTGCCTAAGGCCAAACGCAACTGTCCTCGAGCTGCCGCTCACCCGTCCTTCCATCCGCCACAGACCTCCTCTTAACTTCCTTGGATGCCTCGTCCACGGCTCCCACGGCTCCCATTCTCAATACTAAACACCTCATCATATTCTCGACCACTTTCCACCTATCGTCTCTCCCAATCCACCCGAACACACCTCACCAACGCGTCTTTCCTTGCCGCCGCAGCTTTTGCTGTCTTAACGGTCACGCTCGGTTCATCCCACCTACCCTGTCCGGCAAGAAAACCATCCGAAAATGAGACTGGCCGCAAGCTGTTAGGCATGGAAGGAGATAAGTGGACCGCGGAGGAGAAAGGGAAGGGAAAGCCGAAGCGAAGGTGGTTGGACGATCCGGTGATACCGAGAGCATCAACGAGAGCTATTATGGCTGGACAAGGCGGGAAGGCTGCTCAGCCGGCAGCAGAAGAGATAGCTGGAGCGGCGCGACGGGATGTGGCGAAGACCGAGTCGTCTTTGGAGGGAAGCGAGGGCCGCGAAGGGTGGCGAGAGGCGATACGGCGGGTCACTATCGGGACGTAGTTAGGTAGAAAGGGGAACAGGAGGCTTATGCCGATCTCACCTTTCTGAACTGGTCGCCTAGGCTCTGGATTGGGAGGCGAGCCTCCGCACGGCGTCTAGTCCGCCACAGCATCGAGTTCGCTCACCCTCACTGTGCGCTTTCGCGCTGTATAGGACACCGCCACACCCCTCAAAATGTGCTTCTTTGACGTATTTGCCGAATCGCTCCGGTTAGATTGCCGCCGAACTTTCTCTTGGGGTGTGGGCGGCACCCGGACTCCTCAGAAGACGCCCAAGTCAGCGCAGACCCTGAAGTCCCGGAGCCCTATCAACGTCACTGTCTTTCAGCCTCGATAAAGTTGGCCTTTGCAAGGTCCTCACTTGACATGGTGTCTAAGTTGCGTTCCTCACACATTCACGGACGTCGTTCCGCAACGTTCGCCACCGCCGCAATAGCAGAAGAGGGCTGTTGAAGAAGCCTTTTTCGGTAAGAGAGCTCCGAAAACTCGATTACTTGTAGGATAGCCAATGCTCCAGGTAGGAGATTTCGTAAGGCCTCCGCAATGGTCAGCTAAAAACACGTGCGAAGTCATGCGCCATCGCAAGATTCGCAACAGCTTGTCATTTCACCATTCACATCTCGCACGAAACCAAGCCCCCGGTAGCTCCTCCGGACCCTCACAATAGTTCCGAAACTGCAGCAGGAATCCTGTAGCCTCCCTCGCAGCAGCAGTTTCCATGGTTGATGTCCACCAGGGCATAGGGTCGTGCAGCTCGCCAGTGGATAAATTCACGGCCCTGTAGCCAGTTCCAGGACGAGCGAGTGTCACTTTTTGAAGCGCAGGAAAATAGACCTTCCGCCAGTCCGAGACGGCACGGACTTCGCTTGGCGACATCTTCGAAGTGGCGCCGGCGCCATTCAGATCGAGGACTTCGATTGACGATGGGAGGTGCCGTAGTTGAGGAATTGCGAGAAAGCTGTTTAGGTGGAGATGGGTGATAGAGAGGTTTTCGAGTGCCTCACAAAGCTGATCGTACACCAAAGGTCCCGGCGAGAAGCGACCAGGATTGATACTAAGGTATCGGAGGGTTTTCAAGGAGGGAAGGAGCGTGATGGTCTTTGAAAAAGAGTCGTCGCCGATATAAGGAAGGTCCAATCCCACAAGGTTCGTCAGACACAGACCGAGATTCGCAATCGTCGCCGTATTGAGGCAATCCATGCGGAGGTATCTGAGACTGGCGTTGACGGCGGATGCAGCGACCGCGACGAAGGAGGGACGGGGCTGAATGTAGGTTTTTTCTGAAATGTTGAGGTAGAGCATCTCGACCGAAGTGAGGTAGTGAATGATGGTCAAGTGGTCCCAGTAACTCATTTCGGAAGAGAAGCTGAACCTGGTGAGCCCCGAAAGGACGGGCTTGAGCCTGATGTGAAGCGTTTCGTTGCTAGAGGGCGAGTCCATATCTTCCACGGCAAGGGTACGGAGATTCTGCGAGTATCTGTCTGGTCAGCAGACATAACTTTCCAGGTAGGTGAGTTGCAGGAAAACTGACGGGCAAGTTTGACACAAAAATCCAAAACATGTTGGAACCCTTACGTCGGGCTGATGACCCATTATCGAGCCACTCTTCGTCGCCAGCGGATTCCAACGCAGCTTTTTCCGCTTGGTTCATATAACGGCTATATTCTGCAGTGCTCCGCCCGCTGATCGACAAATCGAGGTCCGCCCGCGCGTCACTTTGATTCCATTCGGAGAACCATTCCTCTTGCGTGGTATAGTAGACAGTTAATTCGCGGACGTGTTCGTATAGATGGGGAGAGTCTTCGAACGTCTGGAGGAGCCTCGGAGCCGACCCACCCCGCCAGTGGTACGTGAAGTGGCCGAAAAGTTGTTGGCGAGCCGCGTCTGTCCACTGCCTGGAGATGAGTGCAGCATTGCAAAGGTCGAGGTAGCAGTCGTACCGTGCTTGGCGTGGGAAGGCGCGATCGAGGGGGTGAAGCGCGACGAGAGATGACAGGATGTCGTTGATAATCTCGACGGGGAGGTGCGCCATGCCTGAAGGTTGACGAGAGGCTACCGCGGTCTCCCCTTTCAAAGGAGGGAGATACAGTGGTGGAAACGGTCCCGGTTTCTTTTCGGTGGGGAGCGAGCTGAGCTGGGCAAGCCGGAGTTCCGGTAACTGTAGAATTCTATTCGAAGGTGGGAGAGGAAGTCTCTCTTCAGAAAACAAAAGCTCCAAAGTAAAACCATGTTTAGCTTCTCGTTATTTCATGCAAAGTTGCTAGAGTTTCGACGCGTATGTACTCCACCAGGGCCCAGGCAATGCAACAGCTTCCCCGCCACCCTCACGAAATGCTACCGCGAAGGGTGTTGTCTTTCCGATCATCTGGAATCGGTCCTGAAGTGGCGGGTTTAGTTTGCGTCCCTCCGTGGCGTGCGTACTATATTTTAGACACCAAATTTATATCCTCCACCCATCGAGTCCAAAGCTACAAATGGACAGTTTCGTCCTCTTCTTCCCCCTCGAAACGAATTTGATCTTCCGTATCACGGCATCTTTACCATAGAAGTCTAGCAGCGGTTCTAAAGCGAGCGAGACCTCGATCCTGGATGGGCCGAGTAATGTCACTCCAGGTAAGCTTCGTAGCCGACGCGACTCCTGGGAAAGGGACCGAAAGTTAGTGGCATACAGTAAGGGAGAAAAGGCAGGTGTCCTACCCAGGCGCCACTGCCGTCTGCGCGGACCGTGTACAGCTCCCACGCCTCGGGGCCTGCACCGGTGTTCTCCCATGCGACAACTTGCTCGAGATCTAAAGAGCCAGTAATTTTGATCTCCTGAATCACTCGCGGTGCTACGAGGGTAAGGCCAAAGTGGTCTTGTTCGTCTGGCGCTGTTTCCATCAAGAGTCGACCATCAGCTCATCTCTCAAGCCAAAGGGAAAGGTAGAAAGCGAAGAGACTAACGTCGCCAACTTTCCCAGCATGTATCACTCCCCTTTCCATCTACCGCAAGATGCCAACTCCCTTTCTCAACCCACCAGTCATCAGTCGGAAAGCCTCCCTCGACTTCCCCCCAAATATCCTCGTATTCGCCCATACTCGTCAATCTCCACGGATCCAGCTTCCCTTCCATATCTGTCAATGTCAATCCAGACGGCACGATCGATTTTGAGGCGGCCTTTCCTGTCTTGAACCACTGGCCAGGAGACCAGAAGGGCTTTGGGGGATCCTCGAAGGCGAATGTGAGGGCAGAAGGTGGTGGGAAGGGAGTGAGGGAGGTGGTGAAGAGGCAGCCGTCGTTCGCGCAGGGAGCTCGATTGTGAGATTCAGGTGGAGGAGCTGCAACGGGGAAGGGATCGGGACATAGATGGGGATCCTCGGAGACGAGGATGTCGTACAGTTTGCGGGTGGCGTCGAGCTTTTGCAGTCGCAGCATTCGCATCAGTTAAAGGCAGATGCCACGATCGAAGCTCAAATGAGACCTACAATGTTGGTGTATACAACACGCCATTGATCTACTCCTTCACCGCGTGACCAGCCCACTTCCTCCCCTTCGATATCTATTGGGACGAGGTCGTTTGGCATCTGATAGTAGAAAACAATGATCAAGGACAGAAAATGCAGAACAGAGAAAAATCACTACTGACCTGCTCAGGGTAAGAGTTGGCCCAGAGCGAAAAGAACATGTCGGAAACCAAGGTCTGTTCACGAGTGAGGAGCTCCGGAGCGGCGCTCTGCTGGTTCATGAATCGCGTCGAAAGATGCCGAGGGGCGAACGAGCCAGTGCCAAGCCAAGTGAAGCCAGTATGCAGATCAACGTCTTAGGAAATAAAAACGTGAGCTGATTGTAGCTGGTTAATAAGTAAAAGACGAACCAGAGTTGGCGAACCTCCACCGTCGGTGTTCCAGATGGATGAGCGGCATTGTGTTGCTCGCGATTCTCCCTCCACTACCACCCCTCTCCGGTCCTCCTCCTCCCGCACAGCAATCAAGATAATTCGTGTAGAGCGAGTCCATATAGATGTTCAACCAGTCGTCATCGTTGAAATAGCAGTGCTTGTATGACGCCAAAGAGCATGCAATATGCTTGCCAGCGTCGTGCACATTCGAAGGGGAGTTGATGATTCGAAGTTTAGGGGGACCGATGGAATATTGGAATCGGGATGATAGAACAAAGTCCTGCAAATAAAGTGTTAGCGGCGAGGAGCCCAACTCGACGTCGCGGGAGACACTCACGCTTGCAACGAGGTTAACGCCGGGCATGTTGTTCCAGATGATTATCTCTCGAATGTAAGGATACTTTGAGATATGTTCAAGAACGAGTTGAAGTCCCTGGCGCCTCTTCCAGTGCAATACAACGGCCGTCACCCCAACGACATGACTTGTGTCCGAGGCCAGCTCGCGCTCGTGGAAAATGCCCGGCGGATAAACAGACTGCCTTGATTCGGAAAGGGCCGTCAAGTGGCTGTGGGCGAGTTGCTGTTCTGGCGTCGGAGGGCGCGGGGAGTAGCTGGCGGCCGCTGCGTCTTCGCGGTCGAGTAGCGAGCGCGGGGAGAGGGTGTGCCGCGGTTTTGAGAACGGAGAGATTATGGAATAGGCGAGGTAGAAGGAGAGGACGAGCATAAAGTAAGAGCCACGTCGCTTAAAAGTTGATTTTGAAGTGAGAGCGGCGAGTAAGGTGTCGAGGACGAGAAGCGCGCGTGAGGTTGGAACCAATCGAAGGAGGTCCTGCAGGGAAAGTCAGTTATCTTCATCTCGTCTCGCATGCACGCGCTCACTTGGTCCATTCCATCCACCTCCGTCGCGACGGCACAAACCAACGAAACGATTGCAGGCGTAGGCGACGCGGTCGAGACCCGAGCGGACTCTTGATTAGTCAGCATCCGCAGTGGCTTCGCCTCCACCCAACTTTTTCAGTCTTTCAGCCTCGACGAACACAACACTGCAACAAGTACGTCTCCAAGCTCGTTGGATGGAAAAAGCAGATGATTGACCTTTTGCTTGTGCAGTGGGCAAGTCTGGAGCTAAGAAAGTGAGAAAGTTCGGGGCAGTCAAGCGAATGATTGCGCCGACAGACATGCGCCTGTGAGTGGACGCCACTACCTTCCATGAGAACGCACAGCTGATATATGATACCTCGCTAACAGGAAGGCGAATCAGGAGAAGGCAGTAAAAAAAGAGGCGGAGAAAAAAGAGGCCGAAGTGCGCCATGTGTAGGTCCAGTCGACTTAAGGCGACCACGAGTCGCTCACCCAGGTCCTGACTGCTGTTTTCGTGTCTATTACAGCGCTCCTCTACCTACATCTCTCTTCCTGTCCCATAATGAAGCCCTCGTCCCGCCATACCGCGTTATTGTCGACACCAATTTCATCAACCTCTCCCTCGAGAACCGAATTGACGTCGTCAAGGGAATGATGGATTCGCTCTATGCCAAAGGTGAGCATCGTATTCTGAAGAGACTCCGAAGGGAGAGGGGATTGCCACGCCTAGGGCCCTGCTTTTGAGGTTCACAAAGCGAGTGTTGGAAAGCTGATGCCCTGTTCTTCTGCAGCGATCCCTTGCATTTCCGACTGTGTAATTGCCGAGTTGGAAAAGTTGGGACAGAAGTACCGCCTTGCCCTTCGGTTCGTACCTTGCGCCCCCGAGTGTCTTCGCTGTGAAGCTTACCTTCAATCCGTTGTCGTAGAGTGGCGCGCGACCCCCGTTTCGAACGCTTGCCATGCTCGCACAAGGGAACCTACGCCGATGACTGCATCGTTGAGCGTGTCAACTCTCACAGGTGCTACATTGTTGCGACCTGTGATCGCGCGCTTCGTCGCCGACTGAGGAAGGTCCCCGGAGTTCCTGTGAGATATTTACCCTCGTGTCCTCAACGTTTGCTCATACTGATAATTTACATTGGCTTTACAGTTAATGTACATCTCAAAGAAGAGATACGCGATTGAGCGTAAGCACAGATTTTTTTGTCGTTTGATTTGCGGCAGGCTGATCAACAATGGCAATGGCAGGTCTCCCGGATCAAGCGCTCGGATAGAAGGTTCTGCCCATTTTCTGTGCAGGATTGTAATGTATGAACAGGCAGTATCCATTTCACATTTTAGGCTCTCCGGTGTACTCTGGCGCCCACCACGGCTCCTGAACCCTATCGCATATCGCCATTGCGAAAACGCCTATCGTACCCGACACAGGCCACGGAGGCGGACATCTCCCACATATATCCCTCGTCTACATGAAACACCTCAGATCTGCACCATGGACGCATTGAGAGATTTTTCCGTCTCGTTTCGCAGAGCTCGCGCGAGGGCTCTTAGAAAGAAAGGGAGCAGACCAGTCGCGAAACCGAAGAAGAGGGAAATGCCTATCGTGTTGCATATTAGGCCTCGAGTCAGCACTGAGTACTGCAATTGAATATTGAGTGGGAGCGATGCAGAGTACGTAAATGATGTGACCACTATTTTTTCGACTGCTCTGCGGAATCGATTGGCAACGCGCACCTCCTTTGTGCCTTCCTCTCTCACCGTCCACTCCTCGCCCGGCAGCTTTGCCTCGCACCTCGCCTACTCCACCTGCAACACCAATCTATGAGAATTGCCCTCACCCGTTGCATGAACATCGCTCGTTTGTCTGCATCGAAGTAAGTCTGCGTGCCCGCTGTCGCTTGACTCGACACTAATGCTCGTCAACAGCGCCACTCGCCCAACTGTGACCCTCACCTCGGGAGTAGACACCGACCGTCCACCATAACTTGACTCCCACCCACAGTGACAACCCAACCCGACTGATGCCAACTCCTTACGACCCTTGAACGCCGCGTACCAACGCACCGACTACAACCCTCAACCTATCCCTCCAGCCCTCGCAGCTCTTCATTCTCAAACCTAAAGGACACCTGATACGAACGCACATACCATCTCTACCTCTCTATCTAATCGAATCGACAGCTCGCCAAAATGGTCGTCGCCCTCAAGGCAATAAACCTTTCGTCTTTCTCCCTCTCCCGCGGCTCCTCTCCATCCCGGTCTCCGCAGTCCACCGCCTCCTCGTCCAACCCGTCTTCGACTGCCTCCACTCGGCCTTCTAGCTTGGACTCGAAAGGTAGCGACACGCTTTCGGTCGCCGTGGACGGCGTTGCCAGTGCGGACCTGGGGTCCAGTCGCCGAAACAGTTTTGGCGCGCTCCTTCGCAAGACATCCTCGTTCGGCTCCAAGTCGAGCAGCCCTGGTACACTCACACCAAACACTACGTCCCAACCTCTCGCATCGTCAGGGCCCCCTCGCGTCGCCTCGGACTCGCTACTTCCATCACGCCACTCGTCTGCCTCCGCTGCGGCGAGACCACGCTCAAAGTCTTCGTCCCGCGGTACTCATCACCTCAACTCCCCACTCACAGCAACCTCCACCATACCTCATGCGCACTCGCAGCCTCCCATGTCCCGGCACCACTCTTCGCACGGTCACACTTTTAGCGGAAAAATGACGCCTGTGACCGCGAACACCGGGGCTCACACTCCAATGGGCCACACTCCAATTGGTCGAGGACCGGTGGCTGGACTTCCGCTCATCAACCTTCAAGAGAGCTACGTCGGAAATGTCAGCACGCGACTTGGCGAAGCCGCGAACAAAGTGTTTTCTCCCGCACCGGGACCTGGCTTCGCAACAGAGGGCTGCAACGGTAGGTGCCCACCTCGCTTCCTCAAGGCTCGGGAGCTTGGCGAAATGATTGTTCGGTGAGTTCTAGTCGTCTTCATTTATCTGGCGCACTAGTCTGAGCACCTGTTCCTCTCGCAGCGAAACGCACGCAGCGCTACATGATCCCTATCTTCTAAGGACCCTCCTCCACTCCCCCATTCTCCGTACCCTGTCGTTCTTCCTCACCCATCTCTCATCTCTTCCGCTTCCCTGCGAGCTTTACAAACCAGTGTCGGCAAAGGATGTCGAACTCGCCCATTTACCGTCGACACTCCGCTTCAACCTTCACATCGTTCGCTGCGCCTACGAGCTCAAGCACGCACTTGAACTTGCTCCGGCGGGCATCGAAACTACGTTGAAGCCCTGGAAAGATAAGCTCAGCGAACTTATGGCGCGAATCATGGGACCCCTCGTTATCGCCCTTCGCGGCGCCGTCGTAGAAATTTGCGCCAGGGCGAGGACTGTCGAAAAGGTTGGCGGAACTACCGGCTCAGCCGTTCATGGAGGTACGACGATGTTGGAGGCAGCGGCTGCCACTGCGAGAGCTGCCGCTGGACGGACCGGTGGGGCTGGACCGCCTTGGATTTGCGATCTTGCGGCATTTCTTACCGCGGTCGAGAAGCTCATCACGAAGCTCGAATGCGGAACGGACGCAGACAAGTGGCTTGTGAGCGTCGGAACTTGCGCCATCTGGAAGGGCTTGCTTTCGCTCTCCGCCCGAAAGCTCGCCGAGGAGCACGTCGCACCTGGTGGGGCACATGGCTTGACCGCTGCTAAAGGGCTCTTCAAGGTGGCCGCCAAGGTGGTCAAAACTACGCCATCGCCGCCTGAGTCGCCGCAGCTTCACCCAGCGCCACTCGAGTCCGCCGTCCCCTCATGGTCGTTCAACGGATCGCCTGCCGCAACATCAACACAGACTGATTTGGCTTTTGTTCGACTCATCTGCGAGCTAGAAATGCTGGAGGCTCGACTGAAGTCTTTCACTTCAGTACTTTCTGCCAAGCCCGCCGGAGCAGGGCATGGGGTCAGGTCCGGTCGCTGCGAAGACGGTGCAGCGTGCGGCTTGTGCAAGACTGGCCGTCAGTTCGACGACAAGAGCTTGGATGATGAAGACGAAGACGAGGACGCTAGGGGACTTGCCCACGAGGCGATGCACGAGGCGATGCAGGCATTGTCGGCGATGATTGTCGTTGTTCGAGCAAGTGGTGGAAAGTGGGGACTGAAGGATGCTCTCCTCATTTCTGCTAGTGGAGGCGATGGCACGAACAATGTCGTTGGTGGGGCGGCAACGCCCGCGAAGCTCTTGGAGTCTCCTACCGTCGTCGTCGACAACCTTCAGCGCAAGACCTGCCCCACACTTCTGCACGCCCTCGACACGCTCCCTACTCTCCTTCTCCTCCACCTGCTAGTCTCACGCCTACCTCCTTCCGTTCCGTTCCGACTTCCGCACGAGCTTTGGGGTCTTGACTGGAAAGAATACGAGACGGAGCTTCGCGGGTTCGCAGCTGCCGAGGAGTGGACGCCAGAGATTGGCTGGGAGATGATAGGCGAGGTCACCAGGTGTGAGGGAATGCCTGGTTTGAGTGAGGAAGCGAGGTCCAGGCTTTTGTTGTTACGCGTCGCGATAGAGACTCGGGAAGTTGGATTGGAGGCGTGAAGTATGGTGCGTCTAGTGTGTATACCCCTCTTGGGCCTTGCTCTTCTTCTTTCCTACCCTCGACTATTTAGTGCCCTCACGGATTCACTGGCTCTTCTTATACCTTTTGGAATGTCAATCTTCGAGGAAAACCTTTCTCAACGAGTCGTCAACCTCTTTCGTCAACCTCCTTCCCATCCTGGAATTTCGGACAGAATACACTCTTTTTGGGTGTGTCTCCTCTCAGACCCTTCCATATTCTACAAGATCTCGAAGACATTGAAAATCGTGGTCACAGGTTTATAAGTATACGGCACACACAACTGACAGGGCAAGCAATGAGAGACAGGGAGGACGGGACGAGGTTTCACGATTCAGTTATCAGTGCACAGATTTAAGACCAAAGCTAAAGACAAAGTGGCCTGCAGTTTTCAATAATGCCTTGCCTACAAATTTGGCGCTCAGTGGCTTTCTTGTTCCACTCATCAGCGATGCATACCTTGGTAACCCTGAGGATTTGATTCTTGCTGTAGGCCGCAATCAAGGAGAGTTGTATTAGGAAGGTACAGTAACTCGGCGCGGTTTCAACACACATGTAGAACCCCAAGGGCAGAACTTCGGTTTGTGGAACGAAGGTCATTATGTTGCTGAAGTGGAAGTCTTCGCCAGAGTCCCCCTTTGGAATGACGAATCGAATCATGAGTAAAGGAAATCCAGATCGGCCAGCGGACTCACTTTGGCCTTGCCAGTTTGAAGCACGTAAATGGTCCTGTCGCCTTGCGGTTTCAGTTCGTCGTCAGAGTAGAGATTGTGAGAGGTGATGTGGAAGTCTCTCTGAGTGGCCGACAAGAAAAGCTCATGAATCGTATGATTCGTGAATGAAACTTGGAAGAGACGGTAGTGCTCACCATGATCAGGTTTGCAATGGCTTCCGTGTTGCCAGCGGCGACGACGCCGTTCACTTCTACATGCGAATCACGCCTCTGTTCTTGATCACTCAGTGGAGCGGAGATAATGGATTTATGGTGACAATCTTACATAGTAGGCTGTGAGGGGAAGACCAGCGTAGCCCTGACGGCCGCGATCAATACAGGAAAAGTAGGCATCTGTGAATCCACCCTTGGGCTTTACGAAGGCTGGAATTAATAGCGCGTATCAGTATAATAAGCGCGAAAAAAAAAGTCCTTGGGTGTGACCATACTTTCGCCAGCACCGATACTCTCAAGGTAATCCTGGTGAGTCTTTCCTGAGTCCGTTTCAGAGTTTCTGAAGTAAGTAAAGAGCTGGGACTCTTTGTTGGCTTTCTGTTGCACAAAAGCCAGCAAAAGTTCATCAGCGAAGATCTTATTCAATGAGGGTTTCCTTCCTCAAAATTTGATTGGGCGTCGTTGAAAAGTGGCTGGAGACGAGACGTCCGCGAAGTCCGAAGAGAAACGAAAGAGCCCACCTTCCACATCGCCAACGCATCCGCAAAATCATTTCCTTTCTTGAGTGTGAATCGGTGGTAGATGCCAGTCGGAAGCTCGAGGAAATCACCCTGGCTCGCCGAGATCCTCACCCAGCGGGAGTCTACGCTATCTGATACGCCCAGAATAGAACGAGTAAGTAAAAAGATGGGGATGTGCTTCAGCTGAAAAGGTATGTTCTACGCACCACGAACATCCCAATACGCCTCGCCAGCAAAGATGTATCGAATCTCCTCTCCTTCGTGCATGTGCTCCCTGAACCCAACTGTTAATCCCGCGGACTTTGCCCCATCCTTTGCAACCTCACTTAAACGCCCCATCAAGGACCTTCTCAAAAGCGGGTCCCGGATAAATTTCCTGGGAGATAATCGACGCATCCCGATATTGATACCCTCTCTTCTCCGCGCTGGGATGGTTTTCGCAAAGGAAAAAGTCATACTTCGCTACATAGTCGGGAATACGGAAGAAAAGAGCTTACATGATTTCCATCTCTGCTTTAACGATGTTTCTTTTTACTTTGACGTGGAGAGAATGTAGGTGATCTTGGCTGACTGGGATGGAGTCGCCTTGGTTGTGTGGCTCGCGTTTGTCGCCGGGGAGTTCGTCGCTGTTTGATTCGATGAGGATGGATAAGTGGTCAAAGTTTTGAATAGGATGAGCCAAGAGAGTACACACTAGATCCAGGCCTTCATCGCTGCTTGTTGTGTTGATATCAAGAGGAAGGGAGGAAGGATGGCAGCTTATGAGATTCGTGTAGGTATACTCATTCGGGAATACGTTTTGTTAGGTGTCGGGGAAGCGAGTAGTCAGGATTCATCGCAAATGCGAGAAAACCTACAGCGAGGGCAGTCCTAGCCCGGTGCTCGGATTACCGAACCTGAAGATGACCCAAATGGCGCCGCCGCTTCAACGCGAGTAAATAAAACTCAGGATCCTTGTTACAGTTAATCACAGCTCGTCAACAAAGCAAGCTGACAGACGATATCAAAGCTGAAAACAACAAGTAAAAAATTGCCGTACTGTGTTCGTGTCCCTTCAACGTCTTCCAAACAAGCCACTCCACCTAACGGAATCCCACCGAGGCCACACCTACGCCAACAGAAACGGTTTAGGATGTCAGCAACTCTTCTCATGTAAAAAAATTGGATGAAAGGAAAGGGAAGAAATGATAAGCCTCATATTAGATCAAGTAAACTCCCCGTCCGCTCTCCTCCTCAAAAAGAGAAGTCAAGACGATCCGAGTCGAATTACCCTCAACGCAAGAAACCTTCCACTTTCCCCGCACACCCAGTGAGTCGCACATCACTGACTCGAGTCTGAGACGGTTCCCGAAGAAACCAGAAACATCATGAGACGGCGACTACGAATGGTGAGTGTGGAGGGAGGGAGGAAGGTTCCGGTCAAGCCCATTAGTGGTGGGACGGGTGCTAGGGGCTGGAGGTTTTAATCCTTGGCTTTTGTGAAAATGGGGATGGGAAGATGTTTTGGTGGGGGGAAGTTGAAAAGGAGGCTCACAAAGAAGAGAGTACGGATGGAGCGTTAGATTGGGACGACGTGACATCTGCGAATGCGCCAGATTCGAATTAGACAAGGGAATGAAGAAAGGATAGAGAAGGAATAACCCGAGTAATCCGCGACCTCCCCAACCAGTTTTGGGAGTAAGACGAAGATGTAAAAGGCTGTCGGCGCGAAGGATGACGAGTGGGAGAGTGACCTGTAGTCGGGAGCGGGATTAGTGAGAATCATGGTGTTAAGTAAAGAGTTTGCTCACGTCTTCAGATTGACCGACGAGAGCAGCGAGCCCCTTGAGCGAGTCGTGGTTTGAGACGTTGACGTTTCCAAGCGAGATGAGCTGGTCGCCTCTTTCTAGTCCCTGTAGCGCGCGATTTGAGGAGAGAAATTCAAGACCACCTCTCAATCTCCGTAAAGAATCAAAACTGACAGCAACAGCCGCCGGACTTGCCGGGAAAACGCCATCAACCTTCGCAAATGGCTTCTTACCCTCCTCCACCTCCACCTTCTCAACCTCCATCTTCTCTCCTTCCTTCGCCTCCTCCCTCGGTAGCCCCCTCTCCAACAATTTCCCCATCTCATCCATGACTGCTTTCAAATCGTTTCGCAGCCTGTTGATCTGTCCCCTTGCCGTGCGAACTCCGGCAACATCAATATCTGCTCGTGGGAAACCTTCGGGGTCGACTAGTGGTGTAGCCATTGTCACATTATTCTGTGCAATGAGTTGTTTGTGACTGAAACGAAGGATGAAAGGGAGAGGGAGGGACGAACTGTTTTGAGGACATCAAAGTAAATGTCGAGACGGGAAGTGATTGAGTCTTTGAGAGTTGTTAGGCGAAGTGCTTCTGATTGGATTGTAGGTGCTGGGGATGGAGTGAAAGAAGGAGGAGGTGGAGCTGAAGATGGGTCGTGCAGATTGTCGAGTGACATTCGAGGTGAAGTTGCCGCGTAAGCGAGAGGACGGGGAGGAGAAGGTCGGCGAGCGGTTAGAATGATGTGCGTGCAGCTGCAGTCTCAATTAAGATAGTGTAGAGCTGTGAAGAGGTGGCGCCAAGTAATGACGAGTGGTTGGTCCGGATTGAAGAGTTGTTGGCGCGCGACTCTTACTCTTGTGCAGCAACAGCGCCAGCCCCACCCAGCGCAGCCGCTCTCTTCTTCTCGCGCCAGTCTTTGTTGATGTTATGAGTGACCCATTCCTATCCGCAAGTCCTCCCACAAAAGCGAATCATAAACCGACCCTTTCCGTCTTAATTCAAAACACAAACGACGCTGAGGACGACGACAACTCGCATCCAGTCGACCTACCGACGGCTCCTCCACTTGATCACAACCTCTTCAATGGACAAGATTTCGATCCGAGCACTTTCTTGCTTGGTAGGCGGCATACGGGCTTGGATGATTTGAGAAGTGAGGTAAGCAAGCACGACAAGTACGACGTGGTGATGGCTGCCGCTGCGGAAGGGCGCGACGGCGGGCACGGGTGAGGGCAAGGGAGAGGTTGTAAGGAGATAGGGACACGGGGAGAGCTACGCTGCACACGAGGGCGGCTCCATTTGTCGCGCAACGGCTCACAACTAACACACTCTCCCATGCTCCCTTGCGACCTGCTTGCAGCTGCGCGCCTACCTCGCCACCCTTCGGACTTCTTTAGTAGCAGTCATCAACGAAGAATACGAAGCTTTCATCGGTCTCTCCCTCGGTCTCCGCCACGCCAACGTCGCCACCTCTCTCTCCACAATCCGTCGTCCAGTCCTCTCCATTCGAACAGAAGTAACTCGCGTCAAGGATGAATTGGAATCAATGAAACATGAGATGGAATCAGTATTAGGGGACAGGAAAGAAGTTAGGGAGGCGAAAGCTGTGCTGAGGAGATTGTTGGAAATGGAGGAACAGGTTGAGAAGGTGGAGGGATTGCTTAAGTTGGGAGAGGGGGCGAAGGAGAGAGAGGGAGGGGAGAGGATGGTAGTGGTTGTCGATAGTCCCGCGAAGAGGTTGGAAAGGATTGCAGGCGAGTATAGTCAGATGCTTTATCTCGTGGAGAAGGCCGGCGACTTCCCTTTCGTGAGATCACTGGACCCCGTACGTCCTTCGCAAATATATCTACACAGTCACGTTTGCAGTCACTCACGACCGCCTTTTTTATTTCAGCGCATTTCCCGCATAACCTCAACCCTCCAACTGGACCTCTCCCAACTCCTCACCACCGTCCTCCTTTCCTCTCCCACCACCCACCCAAAATCAACTCGGGAATCCCTCACCTCCCTCTTCCGAACCTACGCCTCACTCGGTCTCCACTCCTCCGCCGAATCCATAATCCGTCGCACAATCATAAAACCCTTCGTCCTCAAAACAATCCACCGCGATGTCCTCTCTTCTCCACAATCTCCAATCGCTCCTTCAACACCATTCGGCGCAGTCAGTTTTGATCAATCTTTCCCGTTGGAGCGATCGGGCTCTGGATTGGGACCTTCGATAAATGTGGTGGATAAAGATGAGAAAAGTGGAACGTCCCCGCCTTTCTACAATATCGAGCCTATTCGATCGTCAACAACATCAAATGAGGCAACTTCGTCAGAACCTCTCGCGGAATTGTATAACAAGATTTTAGCGTTCGTTTCGAGGGATTGTGGCATGATGTTGGATATTGCGGAGAGGACTCTTTCGGTACCGCCTCCTGCTACTTCCCTTTCGATGGTGCTTGGAGGGGCAGAGGAAGAGAAGAAGAAGAGAAGACCGGGGTACGATATTTTGTCGGATGTTATTTGGGATGACATTGCGGGGAGGTTGATGAGTGAATTGGGACATGTGATTTATGCCGCTGGAAGGCCGACGGTGTTTCATCGGGTACGTTCTCCCATCTCTTTTTCAACGACACTCCTTTAAGCTTCGAAACCCCACCAACTAAACGAATCGATACGCTGCAGAACTACACCCTAACCTCAACTTTCATCTCGCGTCTCGAATCCCTCTGTCCAACTCTCTCCCACCTTACCACTCTCCGTTCCCACCCCACCTACATTTCCTTCCTCCGTCGATTCCAACTCCCAGTTTACTTCCAACTTCGATTCAAAGAAATCGTCACCAACGTCGAACGTGCTCTCGACTCTTCTCCATCAAATCCGGGATCGGGAGAAAGTTTCTTGATGGCTGAATCGGAGGCGATTTGGAAAGCGTTGAAAATGGCGTGGGATGAGGAGGTTTATTTACCGGAATTGGCAGCGAGGTTTTGGAAGTTGACGCTACAGGTTAGTGAAACGGTTCTCGTGTTTGCAGGATGGAGAAGCTGATGATAAGGTGCATGGGCATAGCTCGTGAGCAGGTATAGAACTTGGTTGAATAGCGTCGTGACGAGGTATTCCGTACCCGTCAGCGTTTCGTCAAACAACCTGTCTGCTCTCTCCGCCGGCGGGACTGCTAGCACTCGCTCGTCCTTCGATGCTGGTCGACCTACCGTACGTCCTCTTCGTTTCGCCTTTTCTCCCCTCTCCAAAGCTCCAAAGCTAACACAACCTATCGACTCGCTCAGAATCAGCAACTATCAGCCGCTTCCGCAAACTCGAGTCGACCCGGAACTCCCGGATTCGAAGAGCCATCAGAAGAATCGACTTTACGACATTTGACCGTGCTTATTGCCGACTCGAGATTGATGGAAAGGAAAGTTTATCAACTATTCGATGAGCGGATACGAGGGAAATTACTCGGCGGGGAGGACGAGTCTTCAGAAGGTTCCGCTGCCGGTACGTTTTTCTTCTCTCCTCCCGCCTTTCCCCTTCCCTTTTATGACCTATCTCGCTGTTTTATTTCTCTCAGCCGTCCTCCGAGATTCCCTCGCCCTCGTCTCCTCAATCGGTCCCTCCCTCTCCAACCAAATCATTTCCATCCTTACAAAACGTTGCGCGGACCACCTCAAACATGTCAAACCTGTCGTTTCGCAAGTCCGGGCGAGTACTCGAAAGGGACCACAAGAGCCGAGTTTCTTTGTCCGGAATATTTTCAAAGATTTGAGAGCGTATGTTACGGGACCTGGGAAGGTCGTTGAGGAGGAGTTGAGGACGAAGTGGGCGAGTGCTGTTGTGGAGGATGTTATGTCGAGGTAGGTCACGCTTCCCTCTTTCTTCTGTAACGAGTTGCTGATCAGAATTTCTATCGAATTAGGTACGCCGTGATCCTCACCACAACGAAGAAAACCCAAGCCGGACTTCGCTGGCTCAAGAAGGGTCGACAAGGACTTGGTTTCTTCGGTCGTACCGCCACCGTCGACGACGGAGCCACAGAAGAGGATAAAGTCAAGTTGCAGATGCAGCTGGATATAGATACGCTCGTCAAGGAGGCTGCTTCAATAGGGATAGATGTGACGGAGAGTGTCGCTTATGCGGCGTTGAGGAAGAGTATTGAGGAGTCGGAAACGGAGGCGGCGGCTTAGTGGAAGGATAGGTAGGGGGGTTCTGTTTCAGATATTTGGAAGGGGAGAGGGAGAAAGGGAATGCAGTAGGTTGTGTTGTTTAGCATTTTTTCTTCTTCCTTTTGTGAGAGAGATTCAGTGGTGAGTAGGTGTCGGTCGCCTTCTGAAAAGGAACGGGGAAACTTGAAGAGCGCACTCAGACGCAAGGTCGAACATGCGGAGTCCTGATCATGACAGCACAGGATGTCATGGCCAGAACCATTGAAGCTTGGACTGGTGATAGAGCAGTCGTCTTGGGAAAAGCCCGGCTCGGAGCATTTTCTTTTGTTGCCCGACTTTAGGAGGTCAACCATTTGTTCAGACATTTCTTATGCCCGAAACCTTCGTCGGCATGCTACTTGCTGCTTGACGGACGGTTTCGTTGAGCTTTACCGCGCGCTGTCAAAGTCGAGCCTTTACAAAGGAACTTCGCAAGCAATCCTCCGAATTTCGCGCCGCATCATACCTCGAACGACGGCTGGAAAAGGAGTCTGCAGAAACTGACAATGGCACTTGACGAGGCACCAGACGCAAAAGCACACATTCACGACATCTCCCTTCAATCATTGACGCCTAATCACATCCAATTCCGCAAGAAAGGTATTCGTACAACACAACAAACAAGACAGGGCGTGCAAGAACAAATTATGCGAGGAACTTCTTATCCAACTGAAAGATTAGGAGATTAAGATTCACCTGGTAAAGATCAAGTGGGAAAAATGGTGAGCAAGAATTGCGTTGCGAAGAAGGGGGCGCGAATGGTTGACTTACTTTAGCAACGTCACCGATGGAGATAGTTTGCTTTCCGGCCTGGGAGTGTCAAATGAATGAGCATCGTCATCAGGTAATGGAAGGCGACCGCAATACATACAAACTGCATCTCCAAGAGGTCTTCGAGCTTGAGCTCAACGGTTGTTACTTTGAGGCCAAGATACGATGCCGAGATTTCAAAAACACAAATCTCGTCGGAGCTGATGGTCAAGCTGATATTACCGAATTGACGAGGAGAGTATTGGTCGATCGAGAGTAGGATGCCGCGATCGTAGAGAGTCTGTGCCGAGTACTTGAAGGATCCAAATTGGTAACGTTTTCCGTTCTTTTCCAATTGGCGCTGATGAATTCCTTGCATTGACCATGGAAGGACAAGACGTTTCTTCCTGCGAGGTTTAGATGCACGTTAGCTTGAGCAATTGTCAGACAACGAGCGGCGTTCGTACCCCTTCTTTTGAATCGACGTCATACTCTCACGAATGTAGCTGTAGTAGCTATCTTTCTGGTCGTCCAGCGACTTCTTTTTGTCCCTCAAAGAAGTAAGCGCAGCGTGCATTGAGCTGAGTTCTGCTTGACGTTGCACGCGACGGCGACCTGCAATTACGAAGTCAGCGCCATGTTTGCGAGGGCGGACCCGTAGAATGCACACCTTTACTCGAAATGTCCAAGGCAATTGCGTCGAGAATGGCTTGATACTTATCTGCACGATTGACAACGCCCTGTGACCTGAGCTGCACGACGTCTTGAAGCGTCGCCTGTTTTAGCTGGTGGAAGGACATGCTGCGAGACGAACAGGGATCAGCGACGGTGCCAATATACGGGAATGAGTGTACGTACTTTCGGATGTCGTTTGCGGTAGCAATCATTTTGCGCTGCTGCTGCTGCGCTTGACGATGTTCCTCCTCACGCTCTTCTTGGACGACGCGCGCCCAGGCATCCTCGTCGTCCTCAGTGACAGCCTTGGTAAGGACGGCTTCCAGGTCTGCTCCATGGTGCACCTTGAGGATGGCGAGAACTCTTCGCTTTGCTTGGTTGAACAGCGCTTTTTTGCCGGCCTCAGGGTCTGAAGAGTTGTCTGGTTTAGCAACAAAGATTGGCCAGTATTTGAAGGGGCGTACCATCATTCGCTTGTAGACGGGTCATAAGGGTAAGGGGAACTTCGTCGGCCCGAGCTCGTACGAGTTCCGGGTTGCTGGCCATGGGAACTCCTCCAAGTTGGCTAATGATGGTTCGCAGAGGGTCGTTGGCTTCCGGCGCCTGATGAGAAGGAATTAGCTAGGCTTTCTTTTCGAATGATGACACGGTCGACTCACAATTAGGTCCAGGTTGTCCGAGATGATACTGTGGGTTGCGTAAATGTCGTTGGGAGAGATGTAGATGACAGGTCGTCGGGCTGCAGTGGCGTCAAGGTACTCATCCGCGCGGAAGAAGACTTCTGCATCCTGGACGTCGATGACTACAAGGTCAAAAGGTCAGCAGAGCGGCTACACGTGCTGCGACAGAAACGTACCGTCTTTGATCCACCTAACGAACGACTCAGAACTCGTCCCGATAAAGTTGTTCAGCGGAGTCATGTAAGGCAGCTCGCTGTCGAACAGGCGCCCGACGGAGATTTGATTGAGCATCTTGCAGACTTCGGCCAGATTCTTGCGTTGGAGAGCTGGAACCACACCCTCGATGATGTCGAATGTCTCGGGGGCGCTGTTGTATGAGCGACCCAAGTCAGCAACCTCGCTCGCAAGTTGATCGCTTTGATCGCTAAGGGTACTCACACTGCAGCAGGCTGGATGAAGCGATAATACACGAGGTGAGCGACTACTCGGAGCGCGTCTTCTTCCGGATCGTTAGGGAATTGGGCTCGCAGAGCGCGGAAGACCTCGCGACCAATGTATCTGATGCCAAATGGTATGCGAGACGTCGAGGCGTACATGGCTTGGAGGAAAGCACTCGTCGTGTTTTTGATCGCCAGAAGATCTGCAAGTTCACTTCAGTATTCAGCAATTAACTTTCTCAAATCTGAACATACGCTCGGTAAAGATCCTTTTGGTTTCCGGATCCCACAGCGCCTCGCGATAGTTCACACTGAGGGCGCGAGCTGTCGCAACGCCAGTCGTCATCTCTTCCTTTGCAATCTCGGCTCGATAAATCTGCGTAGCCAGTCAAGTCAGCTTTCTTCGCCGACGTAAAGATGAAAGGACGAACCGATAAGGGATCACACCCAAAGTCAAGCGTGGTCGCCCGGATGACAGCGGTGACCTGCGTCGTAAGCAAGTCTTTGAGGTACTTGCGCTGGTTCACTCCTCGGCCGTACTGCATCAAGAGTCGGATAAACGTAAAGTTGCCGCGTGCAAATGAAGCCGCGTCTGGCATTTGCGCCATCTCTTCGAGGACGGAACGCTGTAAAACTTTGTCAGCTACGTCACGTTCAAAAGACAAAAAAGGCACAAACCTGGAAGAGCTTGAGAAGAAGGAATTCTTCGCGCTGATTTTGGGCATAACCAAAAACGATGAACGTTGTCGACTCAAGCGACTTTTGTAACTTCTCGCTGATGCCTGCACGTCCGGTGTTTGCAAAGAGACGGGAGAGGTAGGCAGGAGAGGTCTGGAGGAGGCCGAAAAGCTGCTGGTACAGCTCGAGTTTTTGCTGAGTTTGGCGATCTAGAGCGTTCGAAGAGAAAGGGTCGCCAGCGGCCGAGAGAAGAGAATTACGAGCGTTGGCGCCGAGTCCTCCGGCAGCCGCACGCTGGGCTCGTGCGACTTCGTGCGTGATTTTGTTCTTGACGAGGAGTGCAATTTTGGTATCCAGGTCTTTGACGTCGTCTTCGAGCGCCTGCGTTTCTCGTATCGCCTTGACTAGTTGCTGTCGAAGCGCTTCAACCTGAAGTTCCTCGCGATAATCGAACTCAGAATCGTCTAGTAGTCGCACGAAATTCTTGATCGCGCTAACGGGTACGTTCGTGCCCATACGAAGTTGGCGATATTGCGACCCTTGTCGACGGGATCGAATGGCCGCTTGGAGCCGTACGACCTTTGAAAGTTCGTGCTTGAAGTGGTTTCGGATCCTGTTGAAACGTTGCCGGGCGAGATGTCCTCGAATGAGTGACTGAAGATCGACAATGTCGTTCTCGCAGCTGCGCATGTAGTCCTGGTGGTCCAAGAACGCCTCGCGGCCCAAGTAACCTCGAACCTGCGCCTGAATCTGTACGACGTCCGGCTCGACGAATCCCAACTCCTTTTTCTGGACTTTGACTTGACGCTGAACGAGACTCGCCCTTGCGAGTGCCTGGAATCCACCAACGGATCGGTGAACGGCGACGCTCCGGAGGTCACGCTTCTTTGACGCAAAGGCTTGCCGAGCAAGAGTTCCACGAATCTGAGCTTGTACCGAGACCATGACGCTCTCGTTCGAGCGGAGGGAGTGGATTCTCTCCAGCAAGCGCTGCCTCGCAAGGACGCTTCGAGCAACGGCCTGGAAGGCGACGATGTCTCCTATGGCGTTGTGGAGTCCGTCCCGAGTCTCATCATACGTCCTTCGAGCAAGGACGCCTCGGGCAACCGCTTGAAATCCTACGATGCCGTCTTCGTGACGTTCGAGATCCTCGATGCCAGCGAAAAACTTTCGTCGAGTGAGACAGCCTCGAGAGGCAGCCTGAAACCCGACAAGGACTCTCCCTGCCTCTTGAACTGCAGCTTCGTGTCGAAGGCGCTCGTCCTCGATGGCTTGAATCCGCTCCTCCTCGGCTCGCCGGCGTTCCTCCTCGACGCGACGGCGCTCTTCCTCAGCGAGACGATGTTCCTCCTCAATCCTGCGACGCTCTTCTTCCTTCCTGCGGCGCTCGTCCTCGGCCCTTTGACGAGCTTCTTCCTCGAGTTGGCGTTTCTGGACTTCTATGACTCTCTGACGCTCCACCTCCGCTGCCCGTCGTTCCGCTTCTTCGACTCGGCGCTGCTCTTCTGCCCTCAACAGCTCCTCTTCGGCCAAGCGAGCATTCTCCGCATCAATAGCTCTTTGTCTTTCCGCCTGAAGGGCACGTTCTCGCCTCTGAAGCGAGGCGAAACGCCGCCGACCAAGAGCTCCTCGTCCGTGAGCTTGAAGGCCAATGATGCCCGGAAGGGCGGCATTTAAGAGGCGAGCGCGGCCTGCGTACGTAGCTTTGAGTATCGAATCAGATTTTAGGACTTGTTTGTTGTGACTCACGGTCTTCCTCTGTCTCTGGTTCTGGCTCCTCCTTGATTGCCATGGCCTTGCCAATGCCACCAAAGTTGGGCATTCGAACTCCTGAGAGGTTCTTCTGCGTTGCGTTCACCTCGTCGTCTACAAAATTTTTGGGTCAGCGGTGAACTGGCTACCGACTTAATCGCCTTTGCGTACCGGTGAACTCGATCTGGCCGACAAGGTTGCTCATGCCGTCTGCCATTCCCCTTCGAGCAAGCAGGATAGACAAGGCGTGCACGCAATAGATCACCTTTGGAAGGTTCTTCGCATCATACAGGTCAATAGTCTCGAAGCGGAAGATCTAGTTGCGTTTCAAGATATTGAGTGAGACGTTGCGCTAAAGTGCAAAGTGGCGTACCTCCGGAAGCTCCACGACTTTGAGGAAGGTGAAGAAGATGTCAATGTTCCCAGTGTGGCGATATTGAAGTTTCGGGTCCTGCAAATGTGCTATGCCTCAATTGTGGCGTCCTTCGAGGGAGTCGAAGAAGGTGGAGAGCTCACATTGTATATTGATCCCGCACAAGCTTCCCCACCCAGAACTCGACCCAGCCAAGCGAGAGCGTAACCGTTCCGGAGACTCTGCTCGAAGTCGCCAATTGATTCACCTCCAAGTAGCCTGGCATCTGCTCGCCCACCAATAGTTTTTTGTAGCCATTCTCGTGCCCTACGAAAATGCACGGATTAGCGCAGCGACATAGCCTGAAAGAAAGTTGCCTCACTCGGCAACATGGCAAAGATACTCGTAGGCAACGAGATCTTGTCGTTGGCGGTCGATAGCGCGAACAGTCTGACTTGGCAAGAGTCCACCACCAGGTCGAGCTCCTTGTGCGGCGCGGTTGAGACCATGAGAGGATGAAAAGACTGCTGAAGGCGCAAATGGTGACGGTGATTCGGCAGGTCGCGAAAGGCGAACGCGACCTGGCAGGCCTTTAGGGAGCAACAAAAATCCAGAATGAGCGTGTTTGTAATGATGAGCTTTCTAGTGTACTTACCTGCTACTTCCTCTCCGGCAGCGAGGGTAGCGTTTGCGTCTGGCGGCAACGGAAGACCCCCAGCGCCAAGCTGCGGAAGCGTCATGGCTCTCCTGTGCCCTCTCGCATAGGAGCTACCATCCTGTAATCCCCTTACACTCCCAACAACACTCCTCGACAGATCCGAATTCACTAGTGGCGAAGGAGGATGAAGATTGGCGGGGACCGGCGCGTCGCGGGTCGAGAAAATGGAAGAGGCTCGAATTCGAGCTGATGCGCTGGAACTGAAGTGAGGATCGAGTGGTGGAAGAGGATGAGCGATTCTTGTTGGTGATGTAGAGGAAGTTCGAGAGGAAGGCCTGGCGTAAGATGTTGGTGAGGTAGAGCGATGGTCGGTCGGTACGCGAGTGGGGCTCAGTGGCGGTCGAGGAAGAGCTCCTCGAGATGTAGGGCTCGTGAGAGTTGGTGAAGACGTAGCCGAAGAGTACCGCCAGGCTGCTACCTTGTCTTCTGATGGCGATTCGGGTGTCGGTTGATTTAGCAGGCCTGTGCGAAGGCTTGGACTTCGCCCTACAGGCCCGAATTTATCACGCGCCGAGTCGAAGCTGCTTACTCCAGCTCCCGTCCTATGCCCAGAACTCCATGGCTGCGCCCGAACCGAGATAGGGGACTTTCCTCCATCGCGAGAATAGGCAGCGAGGTTTCCAATGCTGCCTCGCGTCGCTCGGTTAGCCGTGTTGCCCAGCGGTACATGGTCATGTTGGTGGGGGATCGAATCGGTGTATTCTTTGAGCTGTGGTGAAGGGAAAGACGAAGCCGGTGCGAGGGCTGGGGTTGCTGGATTTAAAGAGTGGACAGATGAGACGCCGGAGGAGTTTGATGATAAGGATGGTGACCTGTCGAGATCTGCGGCCGAACAGGATGTCGGCATAGCGTGTAAGCTGTGATGAAGGATTGTACAACAGGTCAGCACACTTTCTGCCGCGCTGAGCGGGCAGCCGCCTCCTCTGACCCGACATGCTCGGCTCCCCTTCGCTTCGAACGCGAAGCAACTAGTGCGACTTGAGGACCCTGGTCTCGCTCCTCCTCAAGAACCTCCAGTACCGGCATCTCGTTCCCTGCCAATGCCCTTCCGGCCACACCCTTTGCCCGGCACTTCAAGTTCGCCCGTGATGCTCGAGCCCCTCTGCTGTCACGCGCCACCAACGTAACGACGAGGTACTTACTTTCGTTTTCCTGTCAATCAATAGCGAAGAGGATGCAATAGTACCGATCGAAAGCGAAGAAGGTCGAGAGAGGTCCTTCGGCGCGTGGGTGGTTGGTGTGTTGTCTCGGAGTAGATGGTCTCTGAGCGCGGAGCAAAAGAGCTGAGCGCGAGTATGTAGAAGGTGACCTAGTGTTCGTAAGTTCTATAGTCGTGCTGAAGTCGTCAAGTCGTAGTGGCTCGTCACTCTGGATGGCCTTTTGAATAACGAACGTGAGTGGCGGCTGAGGAGGATGGTGAGGACGGTCGCGTCCTGCTCGTCACGGGACGTTCTTGAGTTGCCGCTGCTCGCCTTGCCGGAGGCTCTGTCGATGGTCGAATACCTATACTACTACGAGGAGAATCTGAAAACGCCCCTCCCGCTCAGCTCCTTCGCCCCTCTCGAAAATGTGAGGCCTCCTCTGGAACATGCGATTTTCGGCGCCAACCCCGTCAACGAGCCCCTCCTTCCTTTCTTTTCCCCATCTTTTTCTCTCTTCATATCCCGTCGGGCTCTGTTTGTATGGGCTGTACCTATCTGGGCAACAACCTTTCGAAACTGCTACAAAACCGTGAGCAAGGGCAACAAAAGGTCGTTCATCAGAGCGCGCAGCACCAGGCGCGCGCTGCGAAGGAAGACCGTGGGTCCGAGAACGATAAGCTCTTCCTCCTCCTCCTCACTCACGAAATTTGATGGTCTCCTCCCACTTACTTCTAGGCACTCTGGTGGGGCTCTGTGCCGGCGCTTCCCTCCCAGTCAAGAACGCCCCTCCAGGGTTAGGTCGCCGCCATGCCAACGAAGTCCAACTCCCCTTCCTTCAAGAACACTCCATCTCGAAAGCTCAAGAGGAAGACATCTATAAATTCGATGATCATTCGAATCTTATTTTCGCGTCCCTTCGGGCGCATTTGAGCTCATGGGATTCTACATTTGGCCCCGTACGTTGATTCTCCACGATCCCCGAGGGTCACTCAAGAGGATCCTTGTTTGTATGTTACTGACCGAAGTAAATTATAGGTAGGATTCGCGGTTGTTCCTGTAGATATACCGACGGGGACTATCATGTATCACGCTCGCAGACAAGTGGGCGAAGCAATACGAATTGGACGGTTTTGTGCGAGAGGAGGGCACATTCGAGTACATACACTGCGACTTCTCGTCTTCCGCCCTCCATTTGGTGCGGAGCGTAGATATCAATGTCGTTGCGTCGAACGGTACCGAAGGCATCTTTCCGGGTCCTCCTCCGCCGCCAGGACGTCCAGCAAATGGTTTAGCCGAGCTAATGGGACTAGAGCGCTCGGGCGTTTTCAGGGAGCAGCCGCCTAAGAGACCAGGCGATCATAAGGGTGGTGGCGGTGGGTGGCGAGGGGCGTCAATTTATGGGGAACAGACTACCTGGCTTTTCCGACGCGCGACATCCTGGCATCACATTCGACCCGATCCTCGCCTTCACACGTATCCTGAATATATGGTTACACTGTTCGACCCGTCGTATACGTCTCTCGCAAGCACTCTTCGCCTGCCTCGCGGTGACCACTCTTTGCTCAACCTATCCAAATCCGACACCGAGAGCTTCATGGAAGAGCTCCATGATGCGATACATCAGTGGAATTCTGGTGCGACCACAAGCGGAGTCGATTGGGCAGGTATTGCGTCTGCTGTCGTTGACAGGTGAGTGAATGTTAAGCGTGCCCAGACTTGGCTTTCGTACGCTAACTCTAGATCTGGAACGTTCTGCTAGATACTCTGGTCATCTAACCGAGCTATACTATCTTCTGCAAGGTCGCTCTTCGGTCGAAAACATTACTCTTGTCGTCGACCAGTGCCGCCTCGTGACGTTCGGGATGCTCCTCCCATACACATCCGGGCCGGAAGCTCTGAGCGTATTCCCTTCGCCACCTTCTCGAGAGAGCAGAAGAAGATCGATGCTCTCTACCCGAAAGATGTGCACAGACGGATTTACAGGCCACCTGCGAACGAATCACATGACTAGGCAGGAGCTTCGCCTCAAAGCTGCGACGGAGGGGGTCCTTCACAAGATCTGTGCCGTTGCGAGCGAAATTCTGGTCAAAGCGTTGACGACCATAGACGGAGGTCTTGGGCAGGCCGCGAATGATCCAGTCAAGATGTCGAACTTGTTGGCAGCGTGGGACGCCGATGTCGCTTCCTTGATGAGGTGGCTTGATTGGCCAAGCAGCAAGCGTTGTGATAAGCAATGTGCACGGGACGAAGTCTGTTTCATTCCAGCACCGATGATGAATCCTAGACCGGGTGTTGAGCCGAGGTGCGTTGGGAGGGAGGACGATCGCGGCAGAGATTGGTGAAGGGTTCGGTCGGTGGATTTGGATGGAGCCCGCTTAGTTTGTTTGCAGAGTTGTATGTGCCTCTCTCTTTTTCGGAGGCGGAAACCCTTAGTCTGAGCGTGAAACTGAAGAGAGTGCAATGGAGAGACGTAGCCGTTTCGATAAACAGCAGCTTGGGGCGAGCAAATTTGAGCGGATCCTGTTCCGAGTACTACGGAGGGGCACGAGCAAGATCGTCCAATATGTATTTGAAAAGATACTTCCTCACGAAGGACCTCTCCTCAACCCCAGATCGACTTGCCCTTCTGCGAGGCCGACTTTCCTTTCTGCGGTGTGGGCTCATCGTCGCTGTCGTCGTCCCCATCTCCCGCCGCCAACCACGACTTCTTCGCCCCCCTAGTAGACCCTGCAGGGTGCGACGTAGATACCTGTGAGCTTCTCGGAGTTGTGGTTCGTGTCGCCTTTTCATCGATTTGAGAGAGCGAGAGCATGCGTGATGCCCTGACCGGCCGCGAACTCGAAGTTGGCACTGGGAGCGCCTTTTTCAAGATGCTATCCTGACTGGCTCCGCGTGCTCTGGGAGTTCCTCGGACGGGAGTGCCCAGAGGCTGAGCTGAAGAAGCACGAAGAGAGCGACGCTGGGGGGCAGCGATGGGCGTCCCGGTGTCGGTCGACGCAGCCTTGGACTTGGCCTTGCTCTTCTTCAAAGATGAAGTAGTCTCGTCCGTCGTATCGGCTTTGAGGTCGTCATGGGTATCTTCCGGAATATCTGAAGCGGTGGCGTGCTGCTGGCTTGAGCCTGGAGATGGAGACCGAGTTGTGAGGCGAGCGGAGTGGCGAACATTCGGAGTGGCCGGGTGGTCTGCGGTAGGGGTGGCTACATCGTTCCTGTCAACCTCATCGACCTAGTTGATAGATATGATCAGTGAATTGCGGCGGGATTCTCAGTACCACGCTCCTTACCTCGCTTCGTAAAGCGACCGGCGACTGGGGAGGAGGCATATCGGTTTCGTTCTCCGAAGCGACTTGCGTGGCGGGCAACTCAGGCGATGACGGTTGGATAGCTTGAGCGGATGTGGGAAGGTCCAATGCTGTGCAGAGAGGAGAGTCAGCTTCGAAGCTGTCGAACCGGGAAATGATTTTCCAACCTCGCTCATCAGCAACGCTGCTGGAGACCGCAGCGCCTTGAGTCTCCTGAGTTGCTTGAGACTCGAAGAAGAGTGGAGTATCTTTGATCAAGGGAACAAACTGGCTCTCGGGGAAGAGAGGATCGTCATACTGAGACGAGTCGAGCGGCTGAGATGAGAAGGAGACCTCCTCGGGTGCCTCTTGGCTGATCGGTAGTTCTGATATCGAAAGCAATCCAGTAGGGTGGAGGTTCGAGGTAGATGCGGAACCGTCCGAGGGAGGACTCGAGGGTGTTACAGAGACACGAAGCTCCGGTGGAGGGGAGCCCGCTTGTAACGGCGAGACAATCTCGTTCGAAGCCTGCTCTGCGGGAGACTCTCCTTCCATAGAAATAGCGACATCTTCAATGGTGGCAGTAGCGACCTCTGATACTGCAGAAGGAGGAGTGGGGGAAGCTTGTCGGGGGGTGGCATCGACATTGTCTGGAGCGAGGTCTGGAAGTTGAGCGGCTGGCTCGTCGTCCGCAGATTCATCGTCAATCTCTGGCGGTCGCTGGAAGGCTGCCGTCTTGCGGTCCTCGCCATCCGAAACTTCGACGGAGCTGAAGCGACTCGATCTCGAACCCTCCTCGTCGTTTTCATCATCTTCGTTGTCGCTAGCCAGTAACTTCGCAAGCGAGGCTCTGGGCGTCTTGGTCTGGGAGCGCAACCAATTGAAGTCCTCATCCTCGTCTCGCGAGACCACAGCCTGAGACAGTTGAGATGGAGGGAGACTCGAGTTGGACCGGCGAGACTTCGCAGGCGAGGGTCCGAAGGCCTCAGCCGCAAGAGCGCCAATTGATTTGCGCGCTTTTTTAGCTGGTGGAGCCACGTCGTCGTCCGATTCATCAGACGACGATGATTCTTCTGAGCTCGAGTCGTCCGAGTCATCATCGCGAGAGGAACCAATGGTTGCGAATGCTTGGACTGGGGCAGCAGGCTCCGGTTCCTGCGCCTCGACGGCCGGTTCAGACAGCTCGGCCGCTGGGAGGCTAAGTTGAACTCCGAGTTCTGGAGAAGAGACTGAGGCGCCATTCGACTGGAAGGGAGCGTGCGGAAGAGATGGGATCTGTGGCGATGTTGTTCGACGATCGGTGGTGGCGGCGACAACCGAGGACCCGGGCTGTGGTACCAAGACGTCGACGACGCGGGAGGCGGGTGAAGGAGAGTGTTGATACTGATCTTGAAGCTTTTCTGAGCCACCTCGTGTGTTGTCATGCACATCCTCGGTGTCGCCATTGAGTTCCGGAGAGGCCTCAACAGACAAGCGAGGTGTCGAGTTGTCGGGTTCGTCCACCTCCATTCGTTCGGGATCTGATGCCTCTTCCTCTAATGCCGGTAGATCTGGTTGTGGTGCAAGCTCAGCCTCTTCTCGCTCTCGCTGAGTAGATCCCTCGAGCTCATCAATTTCGGCGTCGTCTTCTAAAATTTCCGTCGCACCGAAATGGCCATTCGTCGCGGGTGGAGAAGTAACAAGAATCTTGGGCTGACGTCCATCCTCTCCGCCTACTGTGGAAACTACACCAGCCACGGAGTTTGGAGCATTGGCAATGGCTGACGTAGACGCCTCCGGTTCAGTCGCGGACTGACTTGACTTCTTCGAACGAACTCGTTTCGCTTTCCTAGCAGATCCAGACGAGCGCTGAGACGGAGGCTCGGAGTTCGAAATAACCGACAAGACGACTCTGTCCAGCGCCGGCTCACCGGCTCGTTGTTCCTCGGCAACGGGGCCTGGTCCAGGAGAGCCGTGTACTAACGAAGCATTGCTATGACCGTTCACCGCGAGTTCTGAGGTCGACGCAACGACCGGAATACTCGCAGATTGGGCCTCGTCTTTGCGCTTCTGTTCTCGAAGCGCCTTCCTCGCGGCCTTCTTCGCAGCTTTCGTAGTTTTGGGAGGTGACTGAGTCATGATGGGCTCGACGTTTGGTTCGGAAAACCATCCAGGTGGGAAGAGGATACTTCTCAGCGCAAAGAGCGGGTCGAAGGGACTGGCGATGATTTGTTGTCGCGGCCAAGAGGCAAAGCCCGTGAAGATTGGTGCCGGCGAGGGAGGAAGGTGAACGTCCTCCTCCTGGTCCGATTCGATCATGGGGAGCACCACAGTTCGCTTTCTGTTCCGCTTCTTAGCCCTGAACGCCTGTGGATGTGCTTCCTGAAGGCGCTCGACAACCTCAACTGCGCGGTCGTTGATACTGTCATTTCGGTTGTACGGGGAAAGGGGAGGGGTAGAGGCT
>JASZXU010000092.1:0-40835 GCA_035521515.1 Phenoliferia sp. Uapishka_3
GACGGAGGTGGAGAATGAGGTGGGGATTGGGGTGCTACGCTGCTCGGAGGCCGTGAGATTGAAGATGTTGTTGTTGTTGTCGTCGTAGTAGACTGAATCTTGAGTGAAACAGGTCGCATCGCGTTTGGCTGTGGGTGTTTGAAAGGGAATCCTCGGTCGACAACTTGATGAACAGACAGGGGCGCCAAGTGGGGGTTCTCCGCCGACGTCGCAAGACAAACGAGAGGTGCGAGCGCGATTTAGCCAGATGTCCGTCAACGTCAGAATGAAGCAAAACAAAATCCAAGCTTGATGGAGTACTTTGACGAGGTTTGTTTGATTATATGAAGGGGAGCGGTCAAAGAGAATCCTTGACGAGCTTGACGTCCGCGGAAGGAGGTCAGCTCCTGTCCTTCGTACTCGCAATCTGCAATCTGCAACAATAGACTTCGGTTTACAATGCATGCAGCGGGCATTGGTGCAACTGATGCACCGCTCAGATTTTAGGTCGACCCACTGACGTTGTATTGACAGTCTGGAGTGCAGAGGTGCAGTCAGTCCTGCTACACAGAATAACTTTCGACCCCGATTGCAAGTTCAGCGGTCATTCCGGATTGAAATCCAAGCTTGATTGTACGTTAAAGTCATTGATTTCAGCGCTAGGCATGGTTGGGTATGAAGGTACTATGTAAACGGGCCAAGCCGGCCACTAATTTAGGAAAACTAATCCAGGAGATAAGGTAGCCTGATTAAAATATGTATGGTGAATTACTACGTCTGCGATAGATTGCTAGGATAATAGTTTTAAGAATAAGTGGCAAGGCGGCGACCCCGGGCGTCAGGCGACACTTTGCCGCTTCGGGTGAGAGAGGCGGAGCGGTGTGATGAGTGGTGCATTGGGTCGGCCTTTGGACTTGAGCGAGCGATGGCCCATCCTGTAATGGAAAACGAAAATGAGTAGATGCTGTGATGGGTAGGAGGCAAAATGAACGCACCCTTGAGCGCGAAAAGCGCCAGGATCCAGAACAGCCAAATGGAAACGAGAGCGATCGAGATGTTCAAGAAAGCCTGGTGGTTTCGTACAAGCGTCAGTTGACTGGAGACATTCTATGCGCTCTGAAGAGCCGTACCATCATATCATCCCATCCGGCTCTCATCGCACCTGAAATATCAAAAAGTAAGTACTTCACTAAGATTGTATCCTGAAGAATCTAGAGCGTACCCAACGTCACTTGCTCCGTAGACAAAATAAATACCAACCCCCCTGCAGTGAGGCAGAACGATGCGAGAGCCTCTGTTGGGGGCCTCGAGGGGAGGATGCTTGCTGGTGGACGCAAGAACCTGCCAGAGTGACTTTCACGTCAGAGGATGTGGGCGCAAGAAGATCTGTGAATGTGGCTTACAAGAAAAAGTAGGTCATCAGCCTAAAGGCCGCGAACGCACCCAGAAGGATTCCCCAGAGAGCATGGATGTCGACTGGTGGTGGCGAAAAAATTCAGCATCGTATGTTTTGGTGTACGAAGTTATTTTGACTTACTTTGGAATTGATACACTTGGTGGTGGGTGCTCATTGCTACTCCGGTGACTCCAATGATGAAGGCTAGGAGAGTACGTTTGTTGATTGTAAGCAAATTGAGTAGATACTCATGTCAATCCACGGCTTACCGGGGAAAGGGTTGAAAGAAAAGCTAGCAGATGCTGGCTCGACAATGTCCTCAACGTGACGATCCGAGGCAGCGATGGCGGTCTGCGCGAGCCAGGAGCGGATCTTGCGAGATTCCATCAACATTCCAAGAGCTCCCGCGAACCAGAACCTGGAGAGCAAATGGTGTGAGCTGGCCTGTAGCATATTTATGATTGAAGTTGAGCGAACATAACGGCGACAGAAATGTGCTGGTAGTCCTTGATAGAGTATGCTGAGCCGTGCTTTCCCATTCGCTCCATCCAGGTGTTGGTCGCCCCGTATACGAAGCATACAGTGCATTCCACAAATCTGAGTAGTGGTAGGTTAGTGCACTCAACGAGGCGTATCATTCTGAGCTCACTCTGCTGTCCAAATAGGTCGTGAGTTGTCGGGACGGCGGTTCCAGGCCCATCCCCACGACGAGAATGCGCCAATGTACCTCGCAAAGGTGATGAAGCCATCTGAATAGGGAAGAAACATCAGCTTCATGGCCATGTATATCGCCGATGAATGGATGCTTACACCAAACAAAGATGCTGGGCAATTCAAGGCGTTAGTAGAGACCCATGGTATATACAGCATGCAGAAAGTTTAACTAACCTGCCCTTGATCGTGTGCGCCAAACATCTATTTTGCGACTCGTTGGTCAGTAGATGACTCAGAACCAACAAATACAACTGGAACTCACCCATTTCCGTATTGAGCTCGACAACTTCCGGAGTAAACAGCGACTCCCGTAATGACTTGAGCGTAGGCGAGGACTACCAGAGAGCTCATGAGAGCGAAGTGTGCCATAGAGCCCTTCTCAAGAATTTGCGCCTTGAGCGACTTGCGGGGAGGAGTCTTGGCGAGTGCCGCGTCGGGGTCGGCATGGCTGGCGTCGAAAAGCGTGGTGTCGGAAACAGTCGAAGAACCGCGGGTGTGAGAAAAATGAGGAGTCGAGGGACTAGCTTCGGGCGTCCAGCTGACTTCCGTTGTATCGTCTTCCAGGGAGATTGGGGAAGTGGCCATCTGCTCAGGGTCGTCCTTGCCTTCGTGAACGAGCTCCTCTGCCTCTTCCTCCATTGCTACACCTGCGTAGCGACCGCCGCAATACCACCGCTTGAACTTGACGCCGAAGAGGTAGACATCGCAGGCGTTCAAGGCAAAAAGAAGAGACATGCTGTAGAAAGGGATGTCAGCGTTCATCGGCTTTCCGACTGAAATGGCTTCAGCGTACACAACCCATCCGAGTTTCGTATGGCTCGAGCCAGCGTCTGATTATTCGTGTAGGTTAGAAGCGGGACGCTGAAATGTTGTAAACGTGACTCACACAGATCTGGCGTCAGTGAGTTGTAGGTCGTTCCAAAGAGCATGCCGAAAAGAGCGGCCAAAAAGAAGGCCGCCTGGGCGACCAAGGAAAGCTGTGACCCGGCTGATTTGAGGAAAAGCGCTGACAAACAGAGATTGATGTCAGAAGGAGTCACAATCTTTGAACACTATGATCGCTCTTACAGATTGGTAGACAGACAAAGAACGCCAAACTCATGAGGAAAATGTGTACCGCCAAGACGCCAGGATAACCTCCCTCAGCCAAAGTATCCAACTCAAGGTAACTCATCGGATCCGGATCATGATGCAGCAGGATCTGAGTTTCGTTGATATAGAGGAGGGGGGCGACGTGCGAGTCATGATGGTGATCGGACTGTCGGAGTTTGGCTAGCTCGGTGTTGTTGACGATGTTGTTGACGCCCGAATGGCTCCCCATCTCCATCTCCATTTCGTCCTCGTCTCCATGTCGGGGACCAATCAAAGATTTACCATTCTCGACGGTCCTCTCAGCGATTTTGACTGGCGAAGTTTGTCGGAGCTCGAGAGCTGCGACAGCAGGAGCTGGGGTGGCGGCGGCGCATGATCCGAAGACCAGGAGAGTGGAAACAACGATCCTCCCACAAGAACGCATCGTGTGTGCTGAAGTAGATGATTAGGGTAAAGTGCGAAGGCAAGAGCAGGTCTATCTTAAAACGCCGCGGGAAATTTTGATGAGCGCAGAGCTCTCCTCGGCATCTGTCGCCTCCCTACGTCGCGGGCTCCATGCCGAAACAACCCCGCCTTTCCTCGGTCTCATTTTTGCTTTGCTCACACCGACCAGAAGCGAGTGGAACAAACTCGCTGTTGCCTGTCGTGTGCCGACGCAGGTCTCCATCCTGTGGCACTCGGCTTTCAGTCCTGTTGGGCCTGCCGCGGGAGCTTGACGCGCCACCTTCGAACTAGGAGGAAAGCTGCAGAAGTGTCGATCAGAGTTCGATCCTAGCTTTCAGCCCCTTTGCTTACTGTCTGCCTACAGCACATTGAAGAGATTCGCAGGAGCCTCCACGACCAGGTCCTCGGTAAGCGTCTGGGGTCGAGAGAGTGGTGCGAAAGGAACTGAAGCCTGGCGACGAGTGGGTACGACCATCCTCGTTCTGCGCTTGCGGCGGGAGCTCTGGTTTGGCGCTTGACTTGTCGCTTGAGTTGTTTGTTGTCCAAGGGTACGACGAGTCTAAGAACGGCTCAGTATGAAAGGCGTTTGAGGAGGGAAAGGTAAACACACCTTTGCTCTATCACGTGAAAGATTATTTACCCCATCGTTTCTTCCCAGACTTTCCTTCCTTTCTCTCCGCTTCTCTCCTCCTCCAGATCTCTTCCCTGCTCCCGGCTCTTCCAAGCTTCCTGCCCACTCTTTCTCCGCTGTCTGTCCCCTGTTATGCCGAGTCCTCCCTCAAGCAGTGCGCCTTCTTTTGATGGATTTCCACAACACCGCGTCGTCGTTACAAACTTAATTAGACGGTACATATCCTCACTAATTCCCCTTCCGATCCTTTACGTATGGTGACGATGATGCTTCTTGGCGGCTTTTGTCGCAGCCCGCGCTTCTGTTGCTGCTTTACGACGTGCTTCCAGTGCCTCCTCATCCTGCTTGAGAAGCTTCCACATTGCTGCAGTGACTTCTGCCTTACGCTAAAATTAAGAGGAGAGTGAGGAAGGATCGAAGTAATTTCTGCAGAACGTCATGACTAACCTTTGTTTTTTCTCCACTCTGCCAGATGAGGACGGCGGCACCGACTTTTATCTGCAGTTTAGCGAGTGTTCAAAGGAGAGGAAAGAGAAACTGCTCACTTCCACAACCGAATGACAAGGGAATGAGACATCCCGTGGTCCACGCCGGGCGATCGAAGCGATTCCATCCTGTACAGGGGAGTCAGCCGGAGCTGAGTGAGACGGGTCAAGTGCACAAGCGACCAGCGTACCCCACATGGCAACACACAGTAAAGCCTGAAGAAACGTATCAGCCACGGATCAAAATTCTTCCCGACATCCTTGGGGGGAACGCACCTGGAAGAAAGAATTGCCAACCATCAAGATCGCGACCCACAGAGCCCACTTGATAGGCGACGCATGGTGCGTAGGGGACGTGTGCGGCCGGTACCAAGTTTGTGACCTTGCAAATTTTACCTGCGGGCCGATAATCTGTCTCAGTGCCAGGTATTATGAAATAGTGAGAATCTACGGTTACTTGAGCCTGTCGGAGCCTTGCCTCTTCTTTTTCTGACAGCACGACGACTTCCTCTTCCGCACCATCTGAGGTTCCTACCTTGCTCTCAATAGCTTGAAGCTCTTGAGGTTGGTCGACAATCGATTCTCCTTTCTTATGCTTCTTGACGGGTGGAGGAGCAGTTGATGGTGGGCATCGGGGACCGGACAGCTTCTCGCCGCCAGGGGCGACCCAAAACTGAAAGACGAAACTTTGAAGGTCATGAAACAGAGGGCATATAGCTGACTAGCAACGCACCTCTGCCGTAGGAGGGTCCGGTAGATCGTTTGGGTCTCGCAGAGGAGGGAGCGCCATTCTCGCTCGACGTTTCCGTGTGATTCGCGCACTGCGCCAGATCACCAAGACGTTGTACCAGTCGATCATTCGCCAAGGAAGTGGAAACAGAGAAGTTATGCAGAAAAGACCTGGGGAGGTATCAGTCAGAACTCTGGCAGGCGCTCAACGACGTCGGAATGTGCTAAGGACGTACCCGTCAAAATCTGTGACAATGTTCGATTCAATGAGCGGAAGTTATACTAGGAACTAAAACAGGAACAGACCTGGGAGGCAATTTCAACCCATAGCTTCTTGTCGTAGCTACTCATAGGAATGGCGCCAACAAGAACGAGGACCAAGCCTGCACCCCAAAACCTTCATCAAGATTTGTCAGACCCATAGTAAAGTATTGAGTCGGAGTGGAGAACGAACACCACCAAAATTCCGTATATTCCGGCACAAACTCCAATGGGCGTCTTGAGGAACGTCCAGATACCTCTTGCAATGAGCTTCGCCTTGTCCTTTCGCTTTTGTTTCTTAAGAAGCTTGATTAAGTGAACATCAAGCTGCACAATCAATATGATGTCAGCGGTGCGGAAAGTGGCAGAAACCTGAACCGACGCGCACCGGATTGGCCTCCTCCTCTTCCTCAAGTAAATGTTGTTCAGACGGTGACGTGGTGAGAGTGCCACCATCTTGCGCTTCAGTCTGAGGTGGTGTGGGTGGCTCTAGTTCGCACACCGGCTGGCGGTTGAGAAAGTTGGGCAGAAAGGCGCTTTGTATGTTCGCAAGGGCGGCGGTCGTAGACACACTCTGGTCCAATACCTCGAGCTGTTTTTCGGTAAGGTTTCAGCTCAGCCCTACGTTTCGCAATTTTATAGATTTCTTACGACGTCGACTTCTTGCTCCGCGTGATGAATATCAATCTCCTCAGAGGCGGGCGTGGGCCTCACCGCTGTTGATGAGCCTCTCCGCCTGCCTTTGGGCGACACCGCCCGCGCTTCTACTCCTCCCTCGACATGCTCATGCCCTTGAATATGAACCTTGACGGGAGAGCTGGCGCGAGCGGGCTGACTGCCAGTTGAGGCAAGTGAGCTTGACCGTCCGCGCCCCGTCGGCTCAACATCGCCGAGGGGTGTGTACAAATCATCCGCAAAAAGTCGCTGTGTGAGAGTTGCCGCCCGTCTTCTTCTGAAAGTGTTCGGTACGCTGAGGTTGTCCGTTGGCGATGCAGAATCTGGGTGGAGAGCCCCGCCACCTCCAGCTCGCGATAGTGTTGTTGACGGAGGATCAAAGACGGGATGGCGTGAGACGGTGCCGCGCCGGACTCGTACACTTGCTGTGTTTGGGGTAAGGCGTGCTGGAGTGACCGGCTGAGATATGGGTGGCTGGTCCTCCATGGGAGCTGGAGTGAGTAGCCTTTGCGTTGATAGTCAGTGAAAACCACAGTTGCTGCGCATTTTGGTGCCGGGGCTCTGTTCCGTTTTCGGTTCATCGGTCTCTGCTAGAAAGTCATGGTGATGATGATTCTTTACGCAATCGGTTTGCATTTCTTGGTGGTCTTGACGTAGTATTGATTGAGGGTATAATAATGCTGCTGGGTATTTCGACAAATTGCTATCAAACTGCAAATGTTAGAGCAGTCTCGCGGATCCTGAGACGAGTCGTGCGTTCTCCTGGCCACTCAAACGTCACCCACTCGAGCGTGGCGGCAGTAGTCATGTGGCCTGTGCCATAGGAGGGAGTCAGTAGCTTCTTCCTAGAGAATGTCGACTGGAAAAAAGCGAACCTTCATCCCCGACTGCAAAATCGAGCGTCTTGAACGGCGTTGCGAAACCACCACTTCCTTGTCGTGGCGGAACGCCGGGCGTGAACATGCTCAAAATCCCCACCCCAACTTTCCAAACGACTACTCGGCTCTCCTCCAGTGATACAGACACCAGGCGGCGTCCATCCGGGGACCAGGTCAATGCTGTGATCGCTCTAGTGTGCCCTTCGAGCACGTAAAGTCGTGTCGCTGTCTTCAGGTCGTAGACAATAGCCGCCCCTTCATGCGTACCGACTGCGAGTCGCTGGGACTTGCCGTGGAAATCGATGGATGGATACCTGCGGGTGAGGTCATCAAGTCAGGAAATTGAATGGCGAGGCGGAGTCGCGTGGACGTACGTCCGGACCAGCTCGTTCAGGATGACCGTCGCCGCTTGCTGGACAGATTCTCGGAGGTGCGTGACAGTCGGGTCGAGAGACTTGACTACAGCCTCAGCCAGGCGTGGAAGACTTGTGTAGAGAACCAGCGGTTTCTGATGATATTGGTGGTCCTCAGCCGGGGTCACTATTTGGTGTTGTATGTAAACTCACCTTTCGAACCATAAACCCAAGAAGCTTCATGGTGGCATTGCGATTCTTTGCTGACTGGGCGTTGAGGATGTCGAAAGAAAGCGTGGTCATGAACAACGGCGTGTTAACTCCTGCCACATGCAGTGTTGCCGAACGTGCGAGGTTCCTCAAGTCGAAGGGCGTCGCGGGATTCTTACCGGTGGCAAGCCCAAAGAGTTGGCGAACAAGAGGCATGGCATCGACGTAGTTCTGCCAAATCTCGAATCCTCGAGTGCATAGTTCGGTCGCGATCGCTTGATGATAGGGATGCTCTTCATCCGCGAGGAAAGCCGTGATTGATTCGGAGATGTCGGTGAGGAGCCTAGTTTTAGATGCCGAAATAAGGTTGTGCAAAAGAAGTAAAGACCGAGAAACTTACGCCGCTGGAAGGAGCTTGAACTTCTCGGCCGCGATGAGGCCCAAGATGAGGACGGCCTGCTCCGTGCTGGTGTCGTGAAAGCTGTCGTGAGGTTGCCGGGAAGGCACTGCGAGCTACCGATCAGGTTGTGGGTACCAGGCAGGGACTATATGAATGACGAACGTAGATTTTGCCATTTTTCGACGAGCGCAAGTACACGATCATCCGAAGAGGCGAGCAAGTACGAGCCAAACAAGAGTCGGGCTGCCTGCTGCACTTCGGCTACAATGAGGTAATTTTAGCCTGGCAAGCGACTTGATGGATGGAAACGACGCACGAGAACCATCGAGCCAGAAGTCGGCGAGTACCTCCAGTGCTGGGAAAACGAATAGTGGTCCCACTGATTCAGCAAGAAACGAGGCGTAGAAGACGATGGCTTCGCTGGCGTATCGTTCCGTGTCTTCAGCGCAAGGATTAGCACCACATATGATGACGAACGCACTTGACTGACCTGGAAAGTTCAAGAAGACCCGCAGGAGACACACGACTCGAAGCAGTCGCTGGGCGGTGGCCGTAGGCGATAACATCCACGGTGAAGCTGGCGAAGAGATGATGGGTATGGCTAAAGATCCAGGACTGCAAGCGCGAATCAGCAACCTCATACTGCGATGAAGAATGAGTTGATAGCTAATACCTTTGTAGCGCCGACGATAAGGAAGCGGACGGCCTCGCAATGCTAAGATGCTCTACCAAGAGCTCGTCCGTGTCTGAATCAAGTCCCCATGACGCGATTTGAGCGAGGAGAAGTCGAACAAGCCCAAGTTGTTCTCGCGAGTTCTTCGTGTCCGAGACGAGGTCGCAAGTTTCAGCGTCAGGCTCGTCAGGAGGCACTGGGGTTGCTGAGCGACGAATTTCGGCCCAAGGTAGCAAGCTTAACGCATCCTCGATGTCGGCTCGTAAATCGATAGTAAGCAGTGCCTCTGCTGAAGCAATCATCAGATATGGAACTGCAAATCCAACGAAGCTTCTGACCTTGAGATGTCTGGGTTGGCCCATTGGAGAGCCGCACCTTGGAGAGGGAGAACCTAGAAGCCGAAGCTGTCAGTTTCAAGAAAATACTCGAAGGTTGAAGAGGAGGTACCACGTCGACCAATTCCCTTCCGCTAGCACGCCCTCTGCAGTCTTCAAATCCATCGACCTCCGCAGGTCCAGGCCCTCGATATTGCAAACACGCGAAAGTCCGTGAGCATAGACGATCAACATCTCATCATCTGATGTCGAGATACTTTGGACAGCAGACTTTGTCCCCGGTAGGACAAAATGCAATCGAGGAGGAAAGAGCGATACCAGAGCGATGGGTGAGTTCGCGGAGATGAAGGCGATAGTATTGGATAGTCGACTGCCTTCGGGGATCTTGACAAACGCGATATGTGAGACTGGAGACGCGAATAGGCTCCAGTGTGCGATTGGCTGCCAGTTGCTGTGTTCAGATCGTATGGATGAGTGAAGTCACGACGCGGAGACTTTCAAGAACTGACTCGACGTCCAAAGCCGCAGCGGAACCATCTGAGGATCCAGCGATAATCACGACCCTTTCTCCAACCACACAAGATTCTAGGACGCTGATGGCGCCTCCGAGTTGAGCCACGATTGTGGGTGATTGGTGCGACGTCTCGAGATCTGCGTACCGCACCGTAGCAAGCACGCCATTGCCTGAAGATGTACTACTCAGCCGGAGAAGGTCGCATCAGAAGTCGACATAAACTTACTGTAGCCGAATAAAGCGCGCTCGCGGTCAAGCTTATGGACGCTGGTGACCTGGTCCTGCCGCGAAACTCTCGACTCAAACAGCGACCGAGGTTCGACAGAGGGTTTTGACGCGGCCTCGGGTGATGTTCGTCGCGGTATGGATACACTTTCAATCACACGAGTCTCGCTACGTGTGCTTCGAGAGATGAGGAAGGTGGAAATGCTGGGAGTGGAGGCTGGGGAACGTAAGAGGAGAGCGCTGCACTCGGTCCCAAAGACTGGTTGGGCGTCGAGGAGAACGAAACTAGAAAGACGCGCGTCGATGAGAATCGAACTTTGTTTCTAAATTGAAAAAAATAACGTACTCGAATAAAGCGCCGTCTTCAGACTGGGCTGGGTCGAGCTTATAGCAACGATTCTCGCTCAGAGTGGATACGAAAATAGCGTGATATCCTTCGACGGAGACATCCACAACATCTGGTAGCGACAGGAAGCCCAACGAAACTACTCGTTGCTCCTTGATCGTGAAGAGCTAAAAAGATGGGATCAGATCATCATATCGAAAGAGGAAAACACACAGAACGAACCTCAACTCCCGTCGAATCAAAAGCCAATAGATCGTCGGCACAATTGCGAATTCCCAGCACGACATCCGAAAGGCTTTGAAGCGGCCCAACGGAGCCAGGCGGTCCGAAGCGAACGTTCCCGCTTGGGTCCTCCTTCTCTCCGTGCTTAATCGAAGCGGCATCCGTATCGAATAGTACAGGTCGGACTAGAAGTTGAGGCGATTCCCGTTCGCCGGTCGTGCTAGTCGGTGGGGAGGCAGCGAAAACAAGAAAGTGGAAACCTGTACAAAAGCTGGTAAGCTTCGTATCTCGCGGAGGAAGGAAGGGCAAGTGGCACCTTGCTTGAAGATTGTAGCTGGGCGAACAAAGGAGGATCCGCATTCGACCGGCTGTTGTGGTCGCATAGTGTCGAGATCGACAACCACGAACCCAACACCAAGCCCGCCGTAGCAAACAGAGACCACGCCCTGGGGAGTTCGCAATGTCAGCACACAAAGATTGGAAGATAAATGGTGCAAAGCTTTACATCTTCGAACCCAAGAACCTCCATGCCGTCGAACGCCACCGCAGTGTTGCGAGTAGCTGGCACTTGTAGGCCAACGTCGCAAGTTCCGAATTCTCGACCATCTACCAGAGAGTAAACGCCGAGTAATCTGCGATTGGAATAAATCAGCATACGATCTCTTCTCAGCTTCATAAGAAGAAATGGTGCTAACCCGGTTCGCCTCAACACCAGCAACACTTTTCCTCCCTCCTCCTTCCCAAATCTCGTTCCCTCCACTATACGAAGACTTGAGATTTCTCCGCAGCCCCCCAATCGCAGGCTCAATATCGGTTCCAAGCTTTCGAGCACCTCATCTACCTCAGGTGGCAATTCCAACACTTCGTTCTCCGCCAAATCTGGCGACTTCGGACCATCATCATAGACGGAAGCAGTCGCCACTGACTCGTGTTCCCAAAGCCCAATGCCCGTAGTGACACTCGCCTTTGAGCGATTATGTCGTTTATTGAACGAAGGCGAAGGCAGGATGAGGCTTGGTGGCGCAGGACCGGGTATTGTAGAGTGGGTTGGGAACGTTGCTGCGCCATTACTTGGCGTACCGCCATTTGTGCTCATTGATACTGTAGCGCTGGCTTTTCGTGGCCGCCCGACAGTTGGAAGTATATCGATATTGGCGAGGTTGATGCTCGCGGATGAACGATGAGAGGGTATTCGTCCTCCAGGAGAGAGCGGAGTCGGTAGCGTCGAGTGTGAGGAGGACCTTCTGGAGCTGAGCGGAGGTCTTGAGGCCAGTCCGAGACCAATAGAGGTGTGTAGCGAGCGGGATCGGGGGGACGTAGGTGGGGAGGAGTTGGCGGGAGAGGTGGATGGCGAGCGGATAGACAGCGATTCAAGCGAACCGCGCTTGTTATATGTGCTGGATGAATTTGGATTCTTGGATGAATATGGGGGAGGAACGGGGGAGCGTGGCGAGTCTAATCCTGGCGAGAGGTCGTCTGGCGGGACATGGGCAGCCGATGGCGGAGCGAAGATCCATACGCTCCCATCCTCGCATCCAGCTATCACCCGCAGCTCAGAGCTCGATTTTGCTCTAGCTGATCCTTCCTCCCCAGCTTGACCTGGCCTCGGGTGCGTCACTCGCGCCGTGACCATCGCCGTAACTCTCCCACTCGTTCCTCTGAGCCAGTCCGGCATGCGCTCTCCTTGACATTTATCCTGCTCTCTTTCCGAAAGCCTCACATTTGGAAAGAGCGTCGAAGTCCAGTCGGCGAGGGCGGAGCTTCGTTCCCGAGGTCGTGGGCCAACGCCAGGCCCTTTGCCATTCTCTACGGGAAGTCCCACCCCGTTCGCGTTCGGAGAGCTGTCTTCATTTCCAATAGATCCCCTGAGGTCGTCAAGTGAGTCGAAGAGGTGGCCAAGAGGTGGAGCTGAGGATGGGCGGCTTGGCGCGGAAAGTGTCGAGAGGGACAGCGACACCAAGAGCGGCGGACGGGGTGATACGGGCGACCGGAGCGGTGAAGATATCATCGAGTGTCGCCAAGCGTTGATAATTGGCGGCCACCTCGCGTTTCGGGAGGAACGAAGTCAAGCGACGCTTCGGCGAGCCCGGACTTCAGAGTTCCCTCACGCTCTCACGCTCTCAAAACAAGTGTGTCCTTGTTATGTAACTTTTGCTATATCTTTTTGCAATACCTCGTATCTTCTCAGTCTCTTTGGGACGCTCTCGCCGCAACTAAAGCTGTTTGACGAAGAGAATGTATGGGCCCCTAAACTTGGACTGCCACGAGCAACAGCGCGCTCTGGCTTGTTTACTTACGCGAGTACACCTTCAATGTCACGGATGGCAACGCGAGTGGTCGCCTCCCCAACTGCTGATTTAACCGATACCTTTCCCGACGTTTCTTTGTCTCAATCGCGCGTGTCGTCGTCTCCTTACCGCACGCGCCATGCTCTCGGCGACTCGCCCATCTCAGCGCGACCTCCCTCGTCATCTTCCTCCTTCAGATCTTCATCCTCGAGTGCCTCTCGCCGTACTGCACTTCCATCGCTGGATAAATTACTTGCTTTCTTGGATGACGAGCCATCGACGGGGGACGAGCAAGAGCAACAGCGTGCATCCGAGCTCGAATCAACACCGGTCAAGCTTCATCACCTCTCACCTCCACCAGCTCCACTTCACACGCACTCGAAATCCATCAGACTATCGCCACTCAACACCCCAGCGACAACAGTCGCGACTACATCGACTTCCCCCACTCAAACAACGCAATCACAATCACCTTCAGCTCGTACAGAGCGCTCACGGCGAGAGAAGAGTAATTCTTCGGGAGGAATATCGCTTGCGCCTGGACCGGCGGCTGGACAACCATGGAGCGAGGCGAAAACGGTCGGGAGGGCTCGAGGGAAAGGCGTTGAGGAAAGGTTGGGAGGCAATGTGAGGGAAGGAGATAGTCCGAGTCCGAAAATGGGCAAGGCCAGGGAGTTGAGAGAAAGAAGTTTGAGGGAGAGCACGGAAGAGAGAGAAAGGAATGAGATGGAGGTGCGAGCGGAGAGGGACAGAGAACTGGCGGCTGAAGTTTCTCGGATTGCGGATGAGGTAAGAATCATCATATCCTCTCGTATACATCCTTTGATTAGCTAATTCCTCAAGTTGAGTCGCTCAGGTTTTGGACGAATTTGATTCGATAATATCGCGGAACCCTTCGCCCTCTCTCCACAATCAAAGTCCATATCAATCCCGTCCCCGCTCTCGTCTTCGAAACATTCCTTCTCCTGCCCTCTCACTTCCTCACTCAGTCTCGCCGACCTCAACCGCCTACCAATTCCATCAACAGCAGGTAGGACCGTCGTCTCCTCGACTCGGACGTCAAGAACACCCTCCACCAAATCGATTCTCTCCACCGGCTACTTCAATCCATGACGACGAAGATCGAAGGACTCAGCAGTGGGTTGGAAGAAGCCAAAATGAAGATGTTGGCCGAGGAAATGAGAACGGCACGACACATAGAGACGTACCCCATGTATCTGTGCGACCTCAACCAATACCGCCGTCACATCTGGAACGTGAGAGAGACCGAAACGAGCCTTCAAATCTTGTACAAGAGCTACGAGAGGCCAAGCTTTATATCGCCCAGCTACATGCTGAATTGAGAGAAATTGCTGGAGTGGTTGGAGGTCTGAGGGGACATGGGGTTGGGGTTGGAAACCTGGTTTCAAATGGGAATGGGTGCAGTTTTTTCTTTTTTTGGTGCCGCGAGATGTATAACTCATGTCTGTTGTCTTCTAGACCGTTACCGCCGAATCCACCAGCACCTACTCGCGCCCCAGACCCGGAACCGACCCAGGCATTGTGGGATATCGCTCGCGTAAGTCCCCGCTCTCCCGCACCGTGTCTGTGAGCTAAAACAGTTCCTAACTGGTTTTCTAATCCAGCATCTACTCTCCCTCCTGCCCTCCCCGAACTCACCGTCATCTTTGCCACTCGAGACAATTTCTTCCGCTTTACAATTTGCTCGAGATATGGATCGACTTGTAGAGGGAAGGGAGAGGAGGGAGGGAGATGTGTTTGGGGAGGGGAATCTGGAGCGAGTGGGGAGAAGAGTTGGAAGTTGGGAAAGAGCGGTCAGGACGGGGAGGTATGGAGGTGATTAGAAACGAGACAGGTCAGATTCGTGTGGGGCTGAAGGTTAGACATCGGATGCTGATGAGAAGAAGCAGGCTAGTGTTGATAACAATAGTCATCATGGTACAATGGGTCAGCCCTCGCGACCGCCTAATGGAATTGTGTTGGGCGATTCTTTTCAGGATGAAATGAATGTGATTAAATCTTTGCTCGAGCTGTGCTCTGGAAAGTCGTATCGAAGCAAGTTCGTGACTCGGCTGCAACAAAGGGGTTTCCAGTGAGAAGCCATCCAGCTTGCGGCAGTTCAGGATTGCCCATAGATAGCGCTCTGACCATTTCATCAAATTCTTCGCTCCACTGATTAGGACACGAACCTGCTGAAAAAATTAGGCGCTGAGTCTTCGCAACGAGCCATCGGTCGGTCGCCTATCCGCTCACCATGTATCTACTTTGAGAGTCCCTCACATTCTCTACAAAACCTTTGCCTATTTATGAAAATTTCCATTTGCCCAGTCCGCAGCCACTATCTCTCAAGCCGATGTGAGAAATCAATGTGGCGAAGAGTGGTGTTGACCCCTAAAGTTGGACGTGCACTGCGCAGCACAACAGTTGAACACACTTCGTCGACGCGGCACGCCATTTCCGTCTCTTCCTTTCGTCCTTCCCTCTATTACCGGCCAACCGACTCAAACACTCACCACTTGAGCAAGTCATGCGGATCCATAAGGCGTGTAGACAATGTGGTATCCGTTCGTTCTGTCGTCGCTCTCACTGTTCAAAATTTCCCCGCTGACCCGCAATCGAAACCATTGAAGCTGAAGTAAACTCTTTGGCGCCGCCTGGAACACCAGATATTGAGATGAGTCTGTGCGGTGACTGTCGCGAGGTTAGATGTGAATTCCACCATCTCCTGCTTTTTTACGGCCTGGTACTCATGTGTACACACATCTTGAAATCGAAGATTGCTCGGCGAAGTGCCAAAAGGAAGATTGGAAGTCGCACAAGCCTCGAGTGAGTATCTTCCATATCCTGTTGATGTTGTTTGGCTCAAGCCGGTTCATTTCTAGTGCCGAAGGGAAGTGGCGATGCGTAACCTCGCCGAGGAGAATGCTGTCAGTCAGCCTCTCGGAGAGCTTTTTCGATATGAATCCGCAAAGGAGTATGTCTACAGCGTCCTTCCCGGACTATATGCGACACACATGGCCTTGTATTCACTTCCCTACGCGCCCAATTCGACGAATCCCTTCGTCGTCACCATCACCTTTACCTTCGATCAACAAGAATCCCAGGACACGTACAGGCGCTGGCGACCTGTCAAATCGTGGATCGGCTCCGCAGAGTCCTACTTGAACTTGATCAAAACTACGGAAAAAAAAGAGTTTCGGGACAATATGTCAGCGACGCTTGAAGGACTTGCTCAGGAGGAACAAACCTCTACGACGGCGACTGGAGCCATGCCGCACTACATCACCATCTTCGATTTCCTCTCAGACGATACTAGTACGAGTAGTATATTTGTGTCGCAAGGCTGTCTGCCAGATCGCACGCCTTGTGCCGCTGATATTACGGCTTTGCTGGCGCTCGACCCACTGGCGATCTGGAGAGACGCTCTTGATCAGTGAGCCCATAATCTCTCTGCGATTGGCATTTCTTGACTGGACACACATTTATTAAATCTTGCAGGACACCAAAGCTCCCATTGAACGAAAAAACAGTCAAAGAGCTCAGTATCAACGTCGCGGCAGATCACGTTCGCCGGAATCCAAAGTTGTCGGCTCGAGCGAGTGCATACTGGAACACACTCGACGAGACGACAAGAAAGCTTCTTCCCATACTTCGTCCAGCAGCAGATGCGTTGGGGCTCTGTTGTATCAGCTATGTGTGGCCATCCCCTTGGGATTCCGATCCTGCAGGGATTCTCCAGGACGTGAGGGAATACATGTTGCAGTTTGCCCCGCCTCGTTGATTTATTCCCTCAATTGCTGAAACTCCTCTTGGCTCTACATCCTTACCTTTCGGTATCAAAATTTTAACTTCGCTACATAGAAATCGACGCTTCTACTTTGCGAGAGTAAGAGGCGGCTTGAGCTTGATCCTCGCTGCTGCCTTCATCCCATACAAGGTCATCGACTAGCAAACTGTTTAGAGTTTGACTACACCTGAGTAATTTATTGAGCAACAATTGTCAACTCTGCTTGGCCTGACTTATCCTTGTGTATTCAATATAAGCTTTGATCCAACCTTTTGACTCAGTACTTACGGCGAGTCGAACGTCACTGTCTCGCTTGCACGGACCTGTACGGTGCTGCGATGGCCACCTCTAGACCCGCAACGTCAGCAGAGAACTTCCAAGCTTTTTCCTCAACTCGAATCATAGCACACATGACGATGGAGGACCGTGGCTGGTATTTCTGTAGAGTGAGCACGCGTCCGGTACGGTGCGCTCTCATTCCTGATGACGCTGAGCTTTTTCCCATTGGCCCAAGACAGTAAAATGACGAATACATCGAACCATATTGGACCTGTACATTGTTCCAGCGGGGCACCGCGGTAAGAAAGTGGGGCAGCAGCATGCTATAAAGTATCAGTTCAACACATTAACTCCTCCCTCTTTACACCAAACTTCATCTCTCACCACTCAAAGTGTACACCCCCGAACATATTTCCCGACCATGCACTTTTCTACCGCTCAAAGCGCCATCCTCGTAGCGCTTTCCTTTTTCTCGACTACCTTCGCGGCGCCGGTGCCCCAAGGACTGGTGCACTACGTACCTTGTCCGAATGACAGTCCAAGATTTGAAGGACTATGCAGTAAGTCAAACTTTTCAACGGATGGACTGTGCTGACTCTTTCAACCCCAAAGGTGCCGTCATCAACGGCGACGGCATCCACACAGCTGATGAATTCACGCAACATCTCGGCACGCAGTCAGACATCTTGGGAAAAACGTCAGCATCCGTAGTCAATCACATCGATTTTATCGCGTTTCTAATATCTTGAAACAACAGTGCCGCAAAAGTCGTGAATGACGAGGGCGTCCCAGGTGTCGACGGAGCTTCTCTCGCCACCGCTGGAGAGGATGTCGACGCCTTGACAATCAATGGTGTGGAACTCGTAAAGAAGGACAGCTATCCTACGACGATTCTTGAATCAGAGGCATTAATTGCGACTGTGTGTTTGGTGCTTCCCGGTAAAGCCTTCTCAACTCTTGAGCTGATGCGAAGCCTTTTCTTTCCAGGGAGCAGAAATTTCCGCCACCACGAAACAGGTTGGAGGATTGGTCAAAGACGTCGGTGTTTTCGTGAGTAATCGATGTTTACAAAGGCATTCTATTGCTGGAATCAGTATTTGCTCGCAGGTCCCTACGCAGAGCAAGGAGTTTGCCGACGCTGGCACTGGCGTTCAGCAGGTTTGTGTCTTCTGCACTGGTGTCTCGTTTCTCGCATCGTGTAGCTAACTTTCAGATCTTTGATCAGGTCGGTACGGAAGCAAAGGCCCAGTTCAACAGGCTTGGAAACGGAGTTATCGCACACGGTCCTTCGACTTATTCAGCTTTCCAGGATGCTCTTGCCCCGATCCCGATTTCGTAGACGATCGATTCGGGCGATTGTACATACGAGCCATTAGTTTTACTGTAGTCGACCTTGTAAAGATTCAACATTTTCACAACACTTTCTTCCCTGCGTACAAAAGTTTCAGTCACACCGTTTTGGGCTAACACAAAGCCTATTTCTCTTTATTCAGACATTGGATCATTCAAAGATTGTGTGCAGCTGATGGACGTTTTCTGTGCGTATCTGAGCGGTCGAGCATCTTATAGTCCGGCCGAAGTATGTGTCGGTGTCGCACTGCGCGACCCTTGGCGATTCAGACGCCAACGATAAAACGAGTTCGTCCAGGTGGCCACAGCCCGAGGTTGAGAGTCTCCACACGCCAAAACACTTCAATTCATCTCTGATCGACCCTGTCAAGTGTGTCGCTCAAGATGACCTCTGCTTAAGCATCACTCCCGAGTGCGTAGAGGTCGACTTCAGACAAATCTAAGACACTGGATTTCAAAGCGGGTACTCCATTCGAACTTCACTGTACCAAACAAAGATATTGCAATCAGCACTTAAAATGCTTGCCACAAGGAGCGGGGATGAGAACACACCGAAGGCCAACTGCTGACAACGAACCGAACTCCAGCCGCCTGTGCTCCAACTTCAACCTCCCTGGTCTCTCCTTCCTGCCAATTTGGAACCCTGCCCCTCCCAAAAAAAGTCGGCTTCATAGAGATGGTTAACTTGCGCAGGTGTTTGCAACCACCGCTGCCGAAGTAGGCAACAAAATCACCGGCCTTCAACCATGGCGTACTGACCGAAATAGAGAGGCGGAAGTGTTCCAAAAGTCTCAGCCCTTCAAGGACCTCGAAAAGCCAGACGGGGTCTTTATCTTTGGGGGCGACGGATGACGCGTTCAGGCGAAGTGTGCGGAGGCGAGACGCTGAAGCTAGGAGAGCACGAAGGTAAGGACTGTTGGATCCGTTGAAGAAGAAATGGTTGAGGTGAGGGAACGTAGCTTCCAAGAAGCGGTGAAGGTCAAGGACGGAGCTGTACTTGTGCCATCCTTTAAGTGAGAGTCGCTTGAGTTGCGGCCCGGCGGCATCTTGTATGGCGAGAAGGAGTGGTTCTGGGGTTTCCGAATTTGGACTCAGGGTGAGAGTGCGAAGGCGAAAAGGTATGATGGGATTCTCGGGAATGTCGTAATCCCACAGGGGGCAGTCGGGGCAGGCGATGAACAGCTCTTCGAGATGTGACCAGCAGGCAAGGGTGCTCAGGAGGGTATAAGGGTCGTCAGTGAGGAAACCAGTTCAGGGCTGCGTAATCATGAAACCAAACTCACGGGCCAAACGAGTCACTCCAATGCGGGCCACTCAGTTTGAATTTCTTGAGGTTGCGAAGTTCAGCGAGCGCCTCCTGGACTACTCTATCTGATTCATACGAGGACTCATCCGGCGTCAATAAGTGCAAGTTTTGTAGACTCTCGGAGCACTCCCGTAGAAGCTCCGCAACGCTTTTTTCGAGGTCTTTGACTTCAACTTCCCCTTCATCTGACATGTGAATACTGAGCGCGGTGGGGCAGGTACGACCATTGAGTCGTATTGCCCGCGTCAAGGCCACCGCACGAGAGCCATCGGAGACATGAAGCCCGTACTCACAGGGCTTCTGTGTGGCGAAGAAGTTTGTGAAAGCGCGGCAGACGAAGATGGCGCGGTATCGCTGGAGCTGCTCGTCGACTTCGTCGAGGCCTTCGAAGAGTTGCGCGCGGATATTTTCTAATATCTCCAGTGGAAGTGTGACGATCAGGAGACTGAAACGCTGAAGAAAAGGAGGTGGTGTAGTCAGGTGGCGGAGCGGGTGGGGTTCCGAGTGGCGCACGTCCTCTGGAAGAGATTCGTCGAGGCCCGACGTTGCTTCGGAAGTAAGGCTCATCGGTGCGCTTGTCACTGAAAGATGTGGCCTAGCGAAGGTCGAGGTGGCAGAACACGCGGCGCGTTGGCGGGCAACGGAGGTGATGATGGTGCGACGGGAGAGGTCGAAGAGCCTTAGGGAGCTGCTGGGTTCCGGGGAAGTTCCTTTTCCGACAGAGAGCTGGCTGAGGTTCAGTGAGCCTGAGTTGAAAGGTTCTGCTAGTTTGTGGGCGTGTGGAGGGGGTCAAGGAGCGAGCCCCATCTCTCGGCTCTTGACAGGCGCGGCCGGTCAATGCGTGATCGCACCGCGAGGTTTTACTACCAACGCCTACGCCGTAAATGGTCGCCCCGCCTACCTTGTCACTGCCACCAGAAGAAATAGAGGCGACACGAGCTGCAAACGCCCACCTGCCGCTCCCGGAGCTGCCGCGCGAGCTGCTCCTCTCGCTACAGCAATCAATAGACCGCGATGCACTCGACTCGTTCGTGCTGGGCGGGGAACAGAATGGTGGGGGAGCCCAGGTTGAGGATTTGCTGAACGATTTGATTCCAAATGGTGGGTCGCTTCGCAGAGGTGGAAGTCCGTGGATCGTGTTCACGCAGTTGGTCCGCAGAGCAAGCGCTCGCACAATCACCACTTGTGGCGTTGCTACTCAGGGCGAAGATTCAGGACCTCAGGATTGAGATTGATGACCTACGGCGGCAGCTGGAGGAAGACCAGGATCAGGACAAGATGGAGGTCATTCAAGAGCTCATCGGCGTGAGTCCTTCTCCAGCTGACCATCAAACTCAGAATAGCTTAAATTGCTCGCCGTCTAATCATCCAGGACCTCCTCTCCCAAGTCACGGGAATCCGCGATGCCGCTACTGAATCCGAAGTTGTCGTTCGAGACATAACCCGCGACATCCAATCCCTCGACTCCGCCAAAAAGAATCTTATCGCCTCCATGAACGCCTTGAAACGTTTTCAAATGCTGGTCAACGCTTTCGATCAATTGACAAGGCTGGCGAAGTCAAGGCGATATAGGGAGACGGCACAGGCGTTGGGAGCGGTGAAGCAGTTGAGCTTATATTTCAAGGGGTTCGTGAATGTGGATAGGGTTGCGGCAGTGAGCAGAGGAGTGCAAGAGGTACAGGGTGTATTAAGGGTACAGATTATGCGGGAGTTCGAAGCTGCGTGAGTTCCCATTCCTCTTTATTGGCTCCTTCGCGGCCGAAAGAAGCCAACCTTCGATCGAGAAATTTCGAGCTTGCGTACTGATCAAGTCATATCCAGCTTTGCGAACGAAGTATCTCGAGCAGGCAAGAACGCCCAACTTCAAGACGCCTGTCTTGTAGTCGACGCTCTCGGCGAAGACGCAAAGTAAGCACTCAAAACCGCTGCTGTATTGCTCATGTCTGATGCTTGCATGACTATTAGAGCTTCATTACTATCTTGGTATTCTCTGCTCCTCCTCCGCGACTACCGTCGGATCTTCGGCTCGTCTTCTGAAGCCGGCCAACTTGACAATATCTCCCGCCGATTTGCCTGGTTCCGACGCGTACTCAAAACCCACGAGGACGAGAACGCAATCATATTTCCTCCTTCTTGGAACGTTGGTGCTGTTTTGGCCGGTGGTTTCAGTGAGGTTACTGGGTGCGCTGTTTTCCCATCAGTGCTTTATTGACTTTCGCACGAACTGACCGAGATTGTTGCAGAAATGATCTCAAAAGTGTTCTTGCGAGAAGCTCGCCTTCACTGCAAGTTGGTTTGCTACTTGAAGCGCTGCAACAAACGACCGACTTCGAGCACGAGTTGTCTCGGAAGTACTCCATGTCGGTACGTCCTTTTTGACGTTCTCCGACCCAACTCTTCCTCTGATACCGTCGATATTCCAGTTTGAAAGTATAGCTGCCCTATCAGGGATCAGTCTCGGTCGCACTGGTCCTCCGGCTGCCATCTCTGCGGTCTTCGAGCCCTACCTCGGAATATACGTCGACGCACAAGACAAGTAGGTCTTTTTCCATTCGCCTCTATTCAACGACCGCAACTAACAACGCTCATCTCGCAGGACTCTCTCCGAGATGATACAATCTTTCGTCTCCTCTCGCGTCTCGCTCTCCCCTTCCGACAACCCATCCGCCGTCCTACCATCCTCAACCGAGCTCTTCTATTTCTACCGCGAGGCTCTCGAGAAATGCGCAAAGCTCTCCGTGCGGCAACCCCTGTTGGAACTGTGTCGTGTTTATAGGAAGTGGTTGAAGGTCTATGCTGAGGAGGTGCTCGGGGGATTGCTGGTCAAGTGAGCGACCGTTGAGCGATCGGCGAGGGAAGCTTACCATGCTGATTACCTTCTCGATTGACAGGTACGACCGAAGGAGTCAGGAAGGTAGGCCCAATATCCAGGAATTGCAAACTGCTTGTCTCGTTCTGAACACCGCCGAATACTGTCACGAAACCGCGTCCCAAGTACGCCCTTCCATCTCATCTCCCACCATCCTTCCACTCACACCTCCTTCATAGCTCGAAGAACGTCTCCAAGAGAAGATCCACCCAGAATACAAAACGAGCGTCACTCTCGAAGCCGAAAAGGAGATTTTCCTCTCAACTATTTCCTCGGCACTCCTCTCCATCCTCCACGAGCTCGAAATGACCATCGATGGTCCCTTCTCTCAAATGGCTCGTAGTCCGTGGAGGGACGCAGAGTTTGTGAGCTCGGAGAGTGCGTATGTGAGTGAGTTGACAAAGTTGGTTGGGACGGTTGTTGGTGTCGTGCGGGAAGGCTTGGAGCAGAAGAAGTATCTGAGGAGCGTTTGTGATAAGATCGTTAGGTGCGTTTGTTTCCTTGAGGTCGGTGGATGATTGGAGGTTGATGAGTTTTGTGTTGGCAGGCTGGTGCTCGCCAAATTCACTCAAACGATCGTGAGGTGTCGACCGATAGCACAGATTGGGGCGGAGCAGGTAAGCTCTTTCTTTCATCACTTCCAACCTTCCTCCTCGCTAATCCTTACTTCTGTCTTAGATCCTGCTCGATTTGCAGTTCCTCAAGTCGTCCTTGATGCACTTACCGCTCGCACCTGGCGACTCAGCCCCCGTGCCAATGACGTGAGTTCATCCTTGATTCGGAATGAGTTCTTTTTCCTGACACCAACGATCATCAGATACTCTCGATACGTCTCAAAGAGCGTACTGAAGGTCGATACCCTGCTCAAGGTCATCATGACACCCGAGGAGCCCGCCGAGGAATTTATAAAGCACTACCTCCTTCTCATCCCTTGCCAATCTTTCTCGGACTTCCAGAAAGTGTTGGATCTCAAGGTGAGGCCTTTTCATTACTGAGAACTGAATGACAACTGATCGCACTCGCAGGGCGTCCGTCGCGCCGAGCAAAACAACCTCCTCGACCTCTTCCTCGCCCGCACCTCCACCGCCACCGGTCTTTCCGACACTTCCGTAATAACCGGACTCGACATGGACCCTGGCACGCAATCTCTCATCTCCCCCACAGCGTCAGGCATGAACTCCCCCCAACCAGGTCAACACAATCTCGGTATCTTCAACTCCTTCACGGGTCAAAATCTACCGATGCCAACTGGGAGTAGGGATGGAAGTAGAGTTAGTACGCCGACTGGGATGAGGGATGGAGAGAGAGGGAAGGAGGCACTGCAGGAGTTTAGGAGGTTTGGTCAGAGGATTGGGATGGCTTCGAGGTTGTTTGGTGGGCAGTGAGGGTGGAGTGGTGTGAGGGGGAGTGTTGTTTAGGGAGTTGCTGTAAACTGTTGAGTGAGGACCTGTAGTGCTTGTCAAGTTTTCGCCTCAAGCTATGCTTCGGAGACTCCGAGTCATGGAACGTGGAGGTCCAGCACAAAGCACGAGCGGGATCTATATGGATGACAAAGACGTCTTAGTCAACCGGCTGTATAGTCTAGCGGTCCAGGACACCAGTTTTTGAGACAAAATTACTGGGAACCCCAGTTCGAACCTGGGTACGGCCTCGGTGCTCTCGATGAGTCTTCTCGTTGATAAATCAAGAGCGTTTTTTTTTCGACCTCGATCCAACAACTAACCCCTCACACGCTCCCTCTTTCAAGAGTCTTTCAAGCCTACCATGAAACGCTGCTGATCAATCACTTTTTGTGGTGTGCTTTCAGCGCAACCAAAACGCGGTGTCTGGCGAGAGAAGGCGGAAGAAGTGGGCGCGGCGTCTCGTGTGAGCTCCGCGGTCTCCCGGATCGGTATAACTCATTATATTCGTTTCAAGGTGAATCTGTCAAGGAGAAGTTGAATGCTGGCGCCATCTACGATTTTTATCACGGTTCTTGGAGTATGTGAGTGGCTTTCGAAGCGGAGGGTCGCGACGCTCGAAGACGCAACTTGAAGTCAAACGACCGCGACTTGGATAACAATCGGCACTACTACTCAGTCGTCCCTACTTTATTCCGGGTATATGAAAAGCTGCTCGAAAAGCCCTTCAAGAAAGGGAAGACCTGGAAGTGGCTTCGAAAACTCGTGACCTCGGTTGCACAACATGGCCCTTCGCGGGCGGCGAATTTGGGCGAATCCCTTTGACGAGCGGGACCTCTAACCGCCGTCGAGCGTATTTTTTTGCGTTAGTTCTGTACGCGAAGGAGAAAGAGAAAGAGAGTGGAGGCGTTTGAAAATTGTCTATGACTAGCCCCTTCAGGGAGAGATTTGTAGTAACAAGCGCATGAAGTTCTTACGGCGTGGGCATTCCGCCGCGAGGGCGAAGTTGAGGCGCGCGCATCTTCTGTCGCGTGTTGCTCTTCTCCGTTTCTGCCTCTCGTCATCCCTTGTTTCCACTCTTCCATTTCTCGTTTCTGTTCAGTTCCTAGTCGCCCACACGGCACCCCACGCCCACACCGCTTCTCTATTGAATCTATTCTATCAAGTAAGTACTCAAGCAAGGACCTTCTCTCGCCAGTGCCAGTGATCTGACCCGCTCCCCGCCTTCCGCTCAGACCTCGACGTATTCCATTTAGCCACAGCTTGAATGGCTTCCACCAGACCTATTCGAGCTGCTCCACCTCCTCCAATCTCACTCTCCCCCGCCTTAGGGTTGTACACAATCTCATCCTCGCCCACTCCAACTTCACTCAAAGAACTCATCGCAATCAGAGGCAAAGCACAACTTCCACCTTCCCCCGCACTGTCCTCTTCATCAGCAGGAGGTTTCTCTTCTTACTCCGTTTTTGACTCTCCAAACGAACTACAATCTCCAACTTTTCACTTCCCACAACATCATCACGACGCGTTGGACAACTCAACAGATACACACCAACTAGCAGACCAGGCTAGCGAAGTAGCAGGTTACGATCACGATCTACCATTACCACCAAGTCCTCAAAGCTTTGGTGCAGGTCTATCCGACTATAGTCCCAGCATCAGTCTCGCGAGCGTGAGGACCGCAAAGATTGCTGTTTTGGAGACTGCTACGCGGGAAGTTCTTATGGGACAGAATGGGAGGGGGGTAATCAGGGAAGGAGCTCAGGGACTGGTGGAGAGTACGAGAGTCAGTATCGAGGAGGAGCAGGTGTCGTTATCGACTAGTTCGAGTTGGAGAACGGATTTGGATTCGGCGGTAGCGCGCATCACTATTACGGACGCGACGGCGAGCAAGGAAGACGCGATTATGGATCCGAGTATTAGGCCAGAGGTGGATGCTATGACTAGGATGAAGTCTATACTTGGTCAGTCTCCTCTCGACCGCGCGTATCATCTCCAAACACTAACGCACTGCGTCGGTTGCTCAGGTCCCAGAATGAAGGTTTGCTTTGTTTAGATTAAAAATGAAGAGCGCGTATCAGTTTACTGACCTCCTTTATTAACAACGATTAGATCATATCACCTGCTCCTTGGGATGCGGAAGATGACGATACGAGATCCATCACGTCTACAACAACCTCCATCGTCGAATCCTCAACGGCGTCGATTCGAGGCCGTCGATCTACCGAAACTGCTGTCCGAAGGGGCCCATATTCCTCTTCCAAAGCTCTTCCGAAAGAAAACGTCAAGCCAAGTAAAGAAAAAGCCAACACCCGCACCAGGAGTTTCAGCGTCCTCACTTCTCGACGAGCGACGCCCGATCTCGCAGAGCACAAAGCTAGCTCTGAAGAAGCTTTGCGCGGATTAGGACTAGGACTTTCTGTCCCGGACTCTCCTTCGACTCAAACTTTCGCCTCGTCTATATCCGACGCGTCTTCCAACGACTCCGCAAAAGATATCGCGTCGCAATCGCGCTCTGCGAGTACCAGTCCTGTCCCGCCGCGAAAGACTACTCCCACACCCGAAGTGCAGAACAGCTTCGCTTTCCCTTCCTCTCCTACACCTCCTTCGAATACTCTCTCCGCTCCCTCCCCCCAACCTAAATCTTATAAATCATCCTCTCGAGGCCGCTCTCCAACCCCCATCGTCTTTGAGATGATCGCTCCCGGCTCACAACTTCCACAACGACCAATCCCCGAAGTTGGAGCTCCGAAATCAGCACCAGCCAATATGGCTTCTTTTACCTCCGCCGCTCCTGGAGAAAGTACGATGCCACGCTCAGCATCCACAGCCTCCCTCTCAGTCCGCATTCCGCCCCTCAAAGCTTCAGGATCCCTCCATTCCCTCGCATCAGGAATGACCTCTCCATCCGTCTACTCCCCAAACCATTCGTCCACCTCTCCAGCATCACCAACTGGATTCTTCTCAACTCCCACGAGTCCAACTGGCGTCGCACCGAGTTCGCCTGGACCGGGATACAAACTTATTTCGCTGGCAGAGGCGAGGAAGAGAGAATTGGAAAGAGTTGCTCAAGCGGCTGCTCAGAGGAAAGCGATGTTGCCGGTTGAACATATTGCTGGGAGGAACGAGGTTAGCTATGGAACTTCGTCGGAGAGTAGGAGTAGTTCGGGGGCTTCGAGAGCGGTTCTTACTTCGCCTCTTCCTTCGACGTCGACTGGACCTGGATCTGCATCTGCCACTTCTTCGACTTCGCCGCCTTTCAAAAGTACAACTACCACCACTCCACCGGCCGTACGAGAGCTTAAATCGAAGAAAAGCGGATTCTTGAAGAGGATGATGGGAGGAGAAAAGCCTGGTGCTTTACCGCCCCTTCCAGACCGATCTTACTCCGACCCACCAGTTACAGAGTCTTTCAGATCTCTCCCGGACGACTATGTCCATCCCTCCCAACTTTCCGTCACGGTTTCGTCGCCTGTCGTTTCTGCCAGTGTTCCTGCCACGGCCACTAGTCGATCGCCGATACCAACTTCCACCAATTCCACTATGAACACGAATCCGACTACAGGAGGTCGAGTAGCTTTCCTCAGTGCCCCTGCGCCCTCTCCAGATCTCCGCATTCGAAAAGGCCTCGCTCCCTCACTCTCCCTCCGACCAATCTCCATGGCATTCTCCGCCGGCCTGCCCATGGATTTCCTCGCCGAAAAAGAAAAAGGTGGAGATTCATCTTCATATTTGACCCCAAAACCTCTTAGCCCAACGAACGATGGTAATCTTCAATCACCTTTTGCGCCGAGTTTTAGATCGGGGAGTAGTACGAGGAGTACGATGTTTGATAGTGATGCGGCTAGTTTGACGAGCTCGACGGCCGTCACTCCTATAACTCCTACGTTCTCGCCACTTATTCCGTATTTTAATGAGGGAGGGAAGGGGATGAAAACTCCTGGGTCGGCGGAGGGAGAAGGAGGGTTCGCGAGGCTTCAGGAGGAATATTTGAGGGAGAGGATGGCGTGGGGGAAGAGAGAGAGGGAGTTGGAGGGTGTTATTAAGGGGTTGAGAGTGGAGTTGGAGGAAGCGAGAAGTGCGAGAGAGAGAGCGGGGAGAGAAGGAAGTGCGGGGAGTGGAAGTAGTGCGATGATGAGCTCTTTGGAGGACGGAGAGGGACGGGTGAGTGTTTTTCAAAAGAGTCTTTCTCTTTAGATGAGATGAAAACTAACCGGTGCTTGTTAACAGTGCGACAAATGTAGATCATCAATGTCGCTCACGAACGTCTCCGTCCTCGCGCGCCCACGACCTCTTCAAGGCAACAACTCGACTGGAAGTTTATTCGGATCAGGCGTCGCTCCATCATAGATTCCACCTTCTCCCCAAACACCCAATTACAAAGTCATCAACCAAGTATAAACCAATCCAAATTATCATCAGTGATTCTTATCCACCCAAGTCTGTAGTGTCCATTTTCCTCTCCCCCCCTCTCAATACCCAAGTGTGCACAAAGCGCTGGTCCTGATGTGTGTGCGAATGAAAAGATGAATTCTTACTCTCAAGTGGAAGTCGGTTGATCATCTGCGGTGTTGAGAAACTACTCGCGGTTGAATGGGTTAGCGGGACTCGCGCCGGAGAATTTCTGGAAAGGGTGGTACAGTAAGCAACGTCCAATCAGGCTCCTCATATAGCCTTTCCGCTGATTCTTTCTCTGGGTCCAGGGTCACCTTGGAGAAAAGGAAGTTACGAGCTCCAGGTATTGTTAGTCAGAGGCGTCGCGATCGACGCCACCCACCGATGGCGCATACTTAATCCCGCCAACAGAACAAGTTTGTCTATTTGCTAACAATAACTATGCTTGCAGACAAAAAACTCCTTTCATTTCCAGCTGCTGGCGTAAAGGGCGACCTCCACAAGGTGAGACTTCCAGTGTCAAAGTCGAACAATGTGAAACGTCCCATTGTTCTTCTTCGTCTTTTCTATATTTATGCTCAACTATTTCTCTCTTAACCTCTCCTCCTTTTCCTTCAAGAACTAGTATCGAAAGTTACTTCAACATGCTGCTCTTACAAACCATCACACTGGGAGCTTGCGCCAGCTTCGCACTCGCCGCGACCACACCTTCCATCCCAAAGCACAAGGAGGAGACGCTCAACATCACCCGGGAGCACCACCACAAGGGCAAGCACGAGCAGGCGGTACACAAATTGCAACGTGAGTCTCTCCAAAATATCTGCCTCGCTCCACACTGAATGATCTCTGTGATTCATCTCAGCCGTCGCTCGCTCAGGACCTCGTCGAACCATCCCCACCGTCGTCGACCTCCTCAAATCACATTCTCCCCGCGCTGGAAAATTCTGTCCGGCCGCTTTGAAGGATCCGAATAATCTCCCGCCTCTGCCGACTTGGCTGAAGACGTACTCGGTTGCTTCGATCGTAGCTGGATGTCGGGAATATACCACTCTGGCTATTCCGGCGATTACCTCTACTACTACTATTGGAGTAACAGTAAGAGCTTTTCTTCTTCACCCTTTCGTGGGTTTTTTCGCTGATCGATCTTGTATTACTTTGTAGGCGACGCCCATCGCTACGCCCACTCCGTCGCCAATTGCACCCGTTGTTCAACCCGTCGTTCGTGTTCCTGTTCCACAGATCCTCAGGGCTGATCACTGAAAGATCACAAAACAACAGTACCCAGCTGGTCCTTCGAATCTCGTTATTCCTTCACAATGCGCAGGACCGTTCGGATTGATAGCGTGGGTCAACGTCGGAAGCACCTCGATCAATCAAACCACGACCACCGCTCCCTCTTCTGGTGACTGCTGTGCCCAGTGTTGGATTACTGCCGGCTGTGGAACGTGAGCTCGTCTCAAAACCCTTGCATAAAGCAATCTGCTGACCGTCCTTCCTTCCCTCTTCATTAGCTGGGAGTTCTCGCCATCAAACAGTTTATCCAGTAAGTTCTCTTGCCTTAAGAATATAGCGAAGAAGCGCGATACGTACCGCCTACTTACCAAACACAAATTCCAACCTCCAGATAATTCCCCCCAGTCTACTTGCACACTTTACACCTCCCCTCACACTCCCGATGATAGCTTGGTCCCGTCAGATATTTGTCCCTCTGGACTCGGAACCTACACGGCCACGGTAATTTTCGCGACAGATGACACCGGTGGGCAGGGGCCTTGCGCGAGTACCCTTTCCATCATCAAGCGACCTCACTTACTCTATTGGCCATCCCCCTTCGGAAAGCGGTCATGATGATGCTGGAAGTGCGACTATGAGTAGGAAAAGGTTTGCATTGACTGTATTTGACGTTATGATACCTTCGATGTCGCTGTGGCACAGTATGTAGCGTAATCGCAGCTCCATGTCGTCGCAGGTCTGCTTGATTGTTAATTGATGGCTGAATAATGCGAGTATCAGAGATCCCAGACAAAGGGATGAGTGCATGGTATGAAATAGGAAGGTGAGACTGATGACAATGAGCAGAGCTTGTTTGCACGACGCGGACTCGCCGCGAGTTCATTGTTCTGATGAAGGACCCGGTTTAATGGTACCTGCAGCATGTTGCGCTCAAATAAATCATCTTTCGTATCCATGTAAACGTTTAGGGATGCGTCTTGCTCAAGACTCCAGCTTCTGTATCACTAGTTGTGTTTAAGGGTCCGATTTTTGGACGCCACCGCGTCGCGCCAGCCTCATCATCCCTTCGCAAGTTGATGGATTGATTCTCACCAAGAAGAGCCTGCTTTTCTCCGAGCAAGCGTTTTTTCTCTCTCCAGGTTACCCTTGGAGCGGTCGTCTTTGATTACCGAGACTATTCATTTCCCAAGTCAATCTCGAACAACCTGCACCTTTCAATTGATCCGCTTCGGGTTTCCTGCTGATGTAGGCTAGCCTCTGCCGCTACCGCCTTCATTCTGTATGAGCCTTCATACTTTATCTTATAGTTAGAACATCACACTGGATCGATGTGCGTCCTTCGCACTCACCCCCAGCGATATCACTCCATCCAGTTTCTGGGTTACAGTAGAGCTACACATTTTCAGCTTTCAATGAGAAGTGATGTATATCAAATCTACGACATGCACGAATGAGCCAAGCGGGCCCGACGCCGTGAACGAAATGAGTCGGCGCCTGGCGTTCCTCACAATATGAACAAAAGATTCTACATTCGGACGACAGTCCACACTGGAAGAGATCCTCGTAAGCTTTGGTGTCTCGCATGCATGAAGATCCACAACTTACTCAGCTTTCGCCATTTTTCGTCTAGGCCAGCAATTTTTCTCATGCCCCATCTCCTTTCATCCCCAAGTAATGTTCCTTCGATGCCCAACAACCCCTTTTGTATTTTCTTTCCCATATTTCTGGAACTTTTCCGCCACAGGACTCGATACAACACACACCATGACCTCCTGCTCGTCCAGATTCAACTTGTCCCGGAAGCCCTTTCGACTACTCGCACTGCTCGCATTGCGAGACAGCCCAGCGTATTTTTCACTGAGATCGACCTCCCCTGCCTCCGCAATTCCAAAGTCCTCTTGGACATTCAAGAACAGGAAAAATGAGACCACGATGAACTCCGGGACAGAGACGAGGACGTAGAAGGTCGCTTTGCTGACGTGACTGACGTTGTCGAGATGGAGTGAGGGGAGGATGACTTTATATAGACTTGGGATGGCCTGCCGAGATGAGATCTTGAGTCAAATTTATGAGGCATTGAATGAACCTGAACCCACGAGAAGACAAGATATGGCGAGCAGGTAGATACTTTGTCGTCCAGGGAGAGATTGCATACTATAGTTGCAGTGAGCCGTGAAGATCGTGATTTGGGTGATCATTACGACGATAAAGCAAATCAAAGCGTTTGCCAACCTTTATGCCAATTAATCCGGGTCAGCCAATCAGTAAATTTCGGTAACAGGAAGCTGTGGCGTACCGACAAGCATCGACAACCTGGCGCGCCGACGCAAGGGTCGAGCCTGTCGACGCTCCAAACTGAGCCCCAGCCTAATAAAAAAAAAATCTATCAGCGATTCCTCCTCCGGAAGCTGATACACCGAGAGATGTACTGGGAAAGAAACGATGAACGCCGCGGCCAGCGCAAGTTGTAGTAAGATCGACCCGCGACGAAGCCAGCGCTGAGGCGCGCTGGGCCCGATGTACCTCACGATGTGGGAATAGGAAATGTAGACGAGGGTTTCTACTAGGAGAGTCGAGCCAGCGAGAAGGAGGATCTGAATTTTCCAAGCATCAGTTTTTTGCCACTGCGATGTTTCGCCACCCGAAATTTTTCACCTGCTCTGCAATGAAGAGCGACGCCAAGTGATGACCGGTCGCTTGGACAGCTCGGATAGTGTAGGTGGAAAGTTGAAGTTGGACGAAGATGAATGGGCAGAGAAGGTACATGCTCCGACCTTCGGTGCGCAAGAGTCGGAAAAGCGCCACAGGCAGCAACACCATGTGGGCGCAGAGGAAAAGGATCGACCTGCGTCAAAAGTTTAGCTCACTCCTGTGAGAAATGAGCGAAGAAGGCCGAACAGGATAATGAATCCGAAAAGGAGCAGAAACTGGGGGATCAGGAGCGTTAGCTGCGTTGTTTACGCCACCCATTCGACCCATTGTTAAGAGCAAAGTCTGAGAACACACCTGCTCAACAAAGACAAGGATCCTGGAATCGTTTCCTGGAGATCGTACGCCTCGTATAATTATGGCGACAAGATTCTCTTGCACGCTTTGTAGTGATCGAAGAAGCGCCAGGCGTCGCGAGTCTGGACGAAGGATGCGAAGCATCGTCACGGGGAAGAGAGCCGAGAATGCGATGGTCAACACGAGAGAGCTAAGAGCGCCGATGTCAGCTCATTCTACATCTCTCGATTGCGCATAGAACTACTCACGCTGCAAGGTCCTGCCCCCGCAAAGGGATCCCGCCCAAAAGACTGTTGCTGTCAGGAATCCACGCTGTCGCTGCGTCGGAAGCCATAGCTTGTGGAAAATGAGTGTCGGGGCCGAAGAAAAGTGCCGTCTGAGAGGTGAGGTGTGAAAGAGAAAACTGAGGAGTTGGCCGTAGACTCAAAACTGGTCTCAAGCTCGCGTTGACCTCTTCATTGTTTCAACCCCTCACCCTCAAGTTTGGCTCCCAACTCCATTGCTCCTGTGAGGCTTAGCGCTCAGAGCTGGACCCTCAGACAATGTAGAGTTGACTCCTAGGTCTGAAAGAGGCACTCTTCGGCTCAACCTTGTAATCTGAGTTCCGGATACCGTGACGTCCCGCGCCTTGCACCGTGCTGTCTGTGCGAGTCCCAAAGTGAGCAAAAGTTTAGCGAGTGAGTCGCTGAAATAGGCCCAGGAACTAAAAGCAATATCTGACGAGGCTGAAATTCACCGAAACAATAAGGGAGATCGCCTCGGAGGTGCCTTGCTCAACTTTTGCTAACAACTCGAAAGGTGGACCGGTGGCGTCAAGCTCGCTCAAGCGAGCGCACGAAGCAGGACAAAGTACGCGGCGAAAGCTTGCCATGATTACTTGTGGGTGTTGCCTTAGATCGATTCTCGCGCTGAAAAAAGTCGGAAAGGCATCAGACCTAAGCGGAATGTTTGGGGGCTGGGATGCTGATATATACTCGATGAAAGAACTCGCGTTTTGAGGTAAGAAGGTGGCCGCCTCAGTAGTATTCCGTTCAACAACAGCGGGTAGAAGTGCAACGTTCATGCCAAGGGTCGAAGACTGCTCGGGGATTCCTCATCGCGAAAATCAGCGAGAAAGAAAAAGAAAAAGGAACGGAAAAGAGCTTTTGGGTTGTTCCTTCCCGATCAAAGGCCGTACCCAGGTTCGAACTGGGGTTCCCAGTAATTTTATCTCAAAAACTGGTGTCCTGGACCGCTAGACTATACAGCCAGCTGGCACCCCTACTACCATCGTCCAATTAGATCGTCCTGTTCTTTCCCAAGGCCCACTCCTACTGATGGGCAATATGGCTTGGATTTGCCACACGAAACCAAAAGAGAAGAAATGAAATTGCATAATACGTCTCGTGATTTCGCGAAAGTACTTCGCAGTGATGAGAATACAGTGTCGCAAACGCGGGCGCGGCGCACGACGATCGAACTCGACACGTCCAGCGTCACTAGCAACCCAGAATAAAGCACAGGTCAAAGAAAGTGGTGTTAAGATTTTCCTATACGTATCTACATCTCATCTCATCTCATGCTGCTGCTCTCACCACCTCCTCCTCTCTTCCCACCCTTCGCTTCCCTCTCCTCTCCTCAGCACCTCAAACTCACGAGATCGTTCTCCTCGCTTAAAGCGCCGGCTCCTCTGGCGGGTCCTCCGTACTAGCCGCCACCAATTCCGGGCTAGCCTCAACCTCAACCTCAGCCTGCGCCTCCACAACTGGCTCAACCTCCACCACAACTGTCTCCTCAACAACAACAACAGCAGCAACCGGCTCGGGTGTCTCCTCGTGCTCGACCTGGACGAACGATCCAGTTGAGGGTGCTGAGCCATTCTCAGATCCTGTAGCGGGGGAAGTAGTGGCCGCTTCTGTGTCTTCGACGACTTCCTCTGTGGTCTCGGTTGAAGGAGCGGCGGCGGGTGTAGGTCGGTCCTCGGGTTCGATTTCGGTGAGGAGAGCTTCTGAAGTCGAGTCGCGGGGATCGGTGGAAGAGGGGGGTACGCTGTGATGGACACAAATACAGACGATTAGCACGAATAAAGAGGAGGAGGGGAGGAAGCCGAGGGAAGGAAGGAGAGAGGGAGGAGGGATGGGACGCACTCGAGAGATATGAGTTCCATGACGAGGTCGAATACGATTGGAGGTTGAGTCTTTTGGTAGATCATGATGAGCTCGTGAGGAGCGGGGTACACCTTGAGAGCGCGGTAGAATGAAATGGCGGAGGCGACGTAATGTTCAGGACCTAGACAAGGGTTGCAGTTGCTCAGCATCAAGCTTGTATTTCTTCCTCTGCTTCTCCGTGAATGGATGGAAGGAGGGAATGAGTGAGTTGAGGGAACGAGTACTCACTCCTAGCAGCGAGTTGTTCACCGAAACCGACTTGTTCCATAAAGTATTGCTCCTTCTCAGCGACATCAGTAGGGACTGTTCATTCAAACCACTTATGAGCAGACTAATCCGATCACTAACACCCTTCAAACCAGCTTACCCGGCTCGGAGTTGATCAAAGCCAGTGCCCTCCTCAGCGCGCCGAGAATCTGAGTCCTTCCCTGCTCCGCCTGTTGCTGCGAAACCTTGGCAACCTTCTTCTTCTCCTTATCTGTACCACCACAAACACCAGAATAATGAGCATCCAACACGAGACATCCACACCAACCGCGGGCAAGCGAGACTAACGGAGGTTCTTCCTGAAGACTGGGTCGTTCCTCCTCCTGTAATCAAAGTACAAGGCGTACGAAACGGCACCGAGAGCGATAGCTCCGGAGGCTGCGGCTGCGATTCGGACTGATGAAGCGTTCATTCTAGTGGTTGGGAGGTAGGTGCGAGGGTGGACAAGTGACGAGGATCGAGAGTTCAACTTTTGAGGGCCGGACGACGGACCGAGATGGCCCGAGATGGGAGGCGACGTCGAAGGCACGACTTGGTAATTAAAATGGTATGTGCTGCTGAAGCCAATCAATGTTCATAACTTGGTGTTGGAGTGATTGCCTAGATTGGATGCCCAGACTGGGACGTAAATCTTATTTCAAGAGTCGAGATGGAAGCGGAGCTGTCAATCGAAAGTATTCGACGTCAAGCAGTCTTTGACAACAGGAAGCCGTTACCAAACCTCTTCACACCAAGGTCGTTGCGTAATCCTTTGCCATTTCAGGATCATGAGAGCGCCAACTCTTACAGGCCGAAAAGCAGCAGCAAGTCGTGAAAGGGCTCAGCTCCGCGAAGGTCGCAGACAAAGATTCTAATAACGGCCGCAAGTCGTCTCAGAACAGGAAGTTCAGATTCTGAAGGAGTAGATCAGAATGCAATACAGTGAATGACAAAGAGTCGAAAGCGTACCTTCGCATCAAGCACGACAGCGTTCACGGATTCGAGGTCGCTACGCCGGGCAACGGCATCGTCCTTACATCCCCTCAGCCTCCCAGTGACGTTCCTCAGAGGTACATCCCCTCGTCAACCTCACCCGCACTCTCCACCTCCATCACTCCAGCCCCCAGAGCTCCGCCAACCACCTCTCCATTCGCATTCTCGTTCATACTGACCGCTCCGTTCGCCTGCTCTCCCAAAGTATTCTTCTTCGCCACCGGAGCCGCATTCGTAATGAGATCATAATGCGAATTAGTAGCGTCCACTCCCAATTTCCTTTCCATCGCGAGTCGGACCATCAAGATCCTCTCTTCCTGTCGGGCACTGCTCCAACAAGGCATCAGCTACTTCCCTTGCCATCCCTTGATCTCTTGAAGTGTCTTCTCCAGCCTGACAAATAGCACGAACGCACATGGTGACTGCATTCTCCCTCACGCTCTCTTCAAACTCCTTCCTGGTCTCTTCATCCAATTCTTCCTCTCCTTCCGCTCCATCTGGGGGATGAATGAAGTCATAAAGTTCTTGATTTGATCTCTTGAGGTGCGAGATTGAGTTCTGTAGACGAGTGATTTCTATGCGAGGGAGCGATGTGAGAATGGATGCAACGGGGTGGATGATGGGAGCGCACCTGCTGAGAGAGTGTCGGGCTCTAGTTCGACTAGAGAGGACACGGAGACTGGTTGACTGTGCTTCGGCGTGAAGGATGACATGGTACAAGAGGAAGAACGTCCGCCTACGACGCTTGTAGATGACTGTTGCGCAAGCGCTCGGATCCTTCTCTCTCTTGCAGCACAGAACGTAAAGAAGATGGTTCAAAGGAACCTCGTTGCAAGCAAATCAAACTAAACAAGGTGTACATAAACAAGTGTCCCCACAAAGCGAATCGAAATCGAGTAGTTAGACCCTTGGCCAGCCCAGATTCCGGATTATTGAAGCGGTAGTAATTTACTAAGGTCTATTCTTGCTCCCTCGCCATATGAGCCGGCCTGGTGGTAAGGTATAGAAGTACCGAATCGAAGGCAGCCATTTGGTTTACAAGAGAGGCTTTTTTGTTTCTGAGGAGCAAGAGTGGTGCGAGGATTTCGCATTGATCAAGTAAAGACGACACTTTGGGCGTGGGGCAGTGTCCGTGCGGTGGGGAGGGCGGATTGGCCGGGCAGCGGCGAAAAAGGAGGATCTAATAGCGACGCTTCGGGTAAGGGGTAGCGAAGATGTTGCTTAGAAACCGTGAAGTAACCCTCCCCAATAGCAGACTGCTGAAAAAGTCTCCAAGGGTGGCTGGAATTGGTGGTACCATCATTTTCGCCACTTGACACCCGCGAGGTTTGTCACTTCCTCACCGCCTGGACTTCCTTTTGACACTTTCAAGAGTAGGTGGAATGGGAAATTTCCCACTTCATTCACTCTCGTTGAGATTGATGATAGGGGGTCTAAGACCGTTTTTTTGGCTCGTACACGAAGAAGGGGCGTGTCATGTTCCAATCTTCATTCTTTGTGCTTATCTGACCTTCAATGCATCTGAGATAGAGATGGTGCGATTAAGGCACTTACGAGCGAACCTCCGTCCTTTATGAGCTCGAGAAGTCGGGCAGCAGAGGCTTTTATCCGACTTGCCCTTCAGCCGCAAGCAATATTTCCAGACGCACAATGACCCCTCAACTAGCGGATTCACCTTGTGCAAATCAAGCACTCCATATTTTGACTCATCCGAACCGAGAGGAGAATGGGGGGGAAAAGGAAGCGAGGCAACGACAAACGTGAGAAGGCGCTGAGCGACGGAGGGAAGTCATCCGGTTTGACGACACGCGAACGCAGAGGAGAAATGCTAAGCTTGCTGAGCTGAGGGTCGAGCTTGCTGACACAACCTTCATCGTCTCAAAAGCTCGGAGGGGCGCAACTTTGCGTCAGTGAATGAATTTGAGAGAACGGTCGAAGCGGCGACGGCGCTGTTGAATAGTAACATAGGCGCACATTCAGAAGTAAAATCTAGGAATGCAGTTGAGTTGAATAGACAGACCTCTTAATTCAGAAGGTATTACAAATCTAGAAACTCTGGTCTCGATCAGCGTTTGCAAATCCACACGCGAGAGGTGGGTTACTAGACAAGTTATCAATTTCAGCGTGGGCGATTACTACCAAGGTGTGGGGGAAATCAGCGTGAGGGAATACTGACAAGGTGTGGGGAAAGTGAAATGTGAAGAGCCGTCGGAGTTCGGCTTCTATGCGATTTACTGCAGGCTGTCACGATCCCGGTGAACTTCATTCATGACTTGCGCGTTGGCGGGCGAATGAAGTCCAACTCATTTCCGTGCCGGATCAGCACGAAAATGAGCCAGGTACGAAAACCACATCTACGCAGCTTTTTCAGGCGCTCAGTGGTCAACGTACCAACCGTGAAAGGTCGAGCCTGCGTAGCAAGTTCCACAGAGCGGAACGAGCAAACGCAACAGCCTACTAAATAACTTACTCTTCACGGTGGAAGGGGAGGGGTAAGGCTAAGCCACTGAAATGAGATGTCGTCAGGAATGGTTCGTCATGAAAGGTAGTAGGCAAGAGGCGACTCACCGAGTACAAAATCCTTGCGCGACGGTGCAGACGAAGGCTACTCTTTTCATCGCCGATAGATCTCAACCGATGTTTGAGACTCTGATCTTTGGGACTGCGAGGCCGAACACTGATGACGTCAGAGCAATTCTCTGCAGAAAAAGACGCCGGGGTGAGCTGCCAGCGTACCATATCCGTGAAGTGCAGCAGCGTACGTACGGAGGGGTGACGAAGACATCGTGCAGGAATCCCAACAAAGTCGGAAAGAGGATTTGGGAATGTTAAGCCCTGCTAGATGAGACAAGTCAGAACATAAATGACGAAGGACCCGTTCGAATGCCATACGGAAGGCTGTCGTTACTGACATGGAAGCGAAGTCAGCACGGCGGGCGAGGCAGTTATGACAAGTGACGTACGGGATGATCATTGAATCAGATACTTGATTTTAGTCGACTCCCTGTGATATGCCTTGCGTGGGGAAGGTCGATTCATCTTGGGTGGGAAAGAAGGGGAAGTAGTGAGGCGGCGATTTAAAATGAGGAAGCGGAGTGGGGTGGTGATGATACGGTGAGAGAGAGGGAGGAGAGCGCCGATTTATATACCCACCTAAGCCGGTAATGAACCGGGTCCTTCCTATCTGTCCCCACCTTCCGGAATCATCGTTCCGTGAGTCCGACGTGAAGGGGACCCAGCTTGCGAGTTGCGACGGTGTCAGCTGCTCTTCTTACTTGAAACTGGCCGGATCGAGGGCATTCATCGTAATCTACCCGTACGGTTATTACGTGAAAGATGCATTGACACTCGAAATAATCGTCGGAAGTGGTTGTCCGACTCCGACAAAGGGCTACTTTTGTGAACCAGACTCCAGAGCCAGAAGTGACGTGACGTCGCGGCAGTTCCCTTGCGATACCTTTTTTTATGAGGGCGTGTGCCTTTGCTGTGACTGTCGTTCTTGATATTAAGGATAATCATTCCAACTTGAGCAGGAAATCAGGTCTGGAATAAAGAAGCGGCTTCAAGTCATCGACCCACTGGTTGACGCGCTGCGTCTAGTCGACCGGCGACGTTGAAAGTGAGGTGACACTTTATCTCAGGTCTCCCCGAATTCATTATTTTTATTCCGTAGCTGAAGATCTCACAAAAGTAAATTCAAGAGAGCAGGAAAGAGAAGGGCAGCGTGAAGTGTGCAAGGGTGATGAAAGGACATTTTACTTGATTTCGATTTACAAAAAAACATCGTTTGAAGTCTGTGAGTGTTCGACTTTCAAGCTACTCAGTCCATACTCAGGATTGAGAACGGGTTTTTCTCAGTAAGTCATCGCAATCTCCACACTCAAGGAGAGTCGGATGCGCTATTAAGAAAAACTGGGTGTCCTGGACCGCTAGACTATAAAAACAGCCGCCTAACAACCAATCTCAGAACCTCTATTTTATAGCTGAATTTCACTTACTCCGATCACTGGGCTCTTTCTCTTTGACGAATGCGTGCTTCTTCAGTGCACCAAGCGTGCTCAAGAAGTTCGAGCGAATTCAAAAAGCGCGGCGTTCCTCACCCAACACGATCGTTCACAATCTCCCAAGTCAAAAGTCCTCCTTCATTCCACCCACATCCCACCTCCCCCCATCTCATCCAACGACCAATAACGGACTATCAATAACCGAAAACCCCACCGCCACTCCCCCCTCATCCGAATCCTTTCCCTTAGTCCTCAACAAATGTCCCACAGTCTCATTAACCAACATTTCCGCTCCTCCTCCTCCTTCTCCTCCGACGTCCCTTTTTCCAAACAAAGCCACTCCATAAATCCCCAACTCCGAAACGACTTCTACTCTCTCCCCCTTTTCTTCACCAGCTTTCACCATTATTGAATGAACCGAAGAAGGTGGCTCGATTAGATCCATTAAGATAAAAGCTTCTCTAGCGAGTGGTGATTCGGCGGGTTTCCCAATGTCTGTTTTGGAGAGTTCGTCGAGGTAAGGAGGGATGTCTGATCTGTAGATATTATTTCCTCCGCCTTCTCGTTGGGGTTTGAGTACGAATCTTTCGGGGGAGGAATAGGCGAGGGAGAGAGCTTCGATTCCTTCTGGGGTTGTATCGAGTGGGTATAAAGAGGTGAATGAGGAGAGAAGGTGATGAGCGTGTGTTGTGTCCAAAGCTGCTATGGGTGCCGGAGAAAGTTTAGAAGTGGTAGATCCAACGGAAAGGAATCGATCGAGTCCACCTGGAGCTGCAAGAACTTGTTGTACTTTCTTCGCTCCCGCCAATTGCAGAGCGACCGTCGGACATTTTATAGCTAGACTTCTTTCGAGGAGTAGTCGAGTGGACCATTCGACTTCGGATGGGTAGTCGGTTGGGGTGTAGCCGGAGCGGTAGTAGACTACTGAGATTTCGATGGGGTGGGTGAAGGAGGCGGGACAGGATGGGTG